>CM055842.1:25404566-25707066 GCA_029490765.1 Euthynnus affinis
AAAGAAGAAAATAGTTTTAAATTTAAAGTTTATATCAACAACAGTCATTATTGTAACAATTGGTCTGTAGCTTTGAGGAAAAAAAACCTTCAAGAGGGCAGACAACACTATGTTTCTCGTATGGCTAGATACAAATTAAATTTTACATAAGAAAATTTAAATACAGAGTCAAACACTTAACATCTGCTTATACAGTGAGATGAAAAAAATCCCTTTTAAACTGACATCTTTTAACACAACAATGGGTAAGACTAGTCAACCATCAGCAGATTAAAAACAGTTTGTCCACAAGGTGTATTAGAGTATCATCTAATATGCATCCAACATTTTAATTTAAAACTAAGCCAATTATTTCTAACCCGCCTATTATTTATCTGTAGAACTTACAGCATCTCTACAGTACAACTATGGATCCTTTTGGCAGCATAAACTCTCTACGGTCTACATCTACAGTTCTCTGGACTATGAAATAATGGTCAGAGATAGCAAGACACATTTAGGATAGCATATCAGTGAAACAATGTGCTTCATGTGCACTTAGGCAGCATTTCAGATATTGATTACATTCTGTGGGCCCCGAATCATGAACTAGAAAAAAATCTATGATACCATTTAGCAGGCACAATTTGTATTGATTCTATTTCAGGAATGCTACTAATGTTACAGTAACACTCCTCAACTGGATGCTGGGCCTTCTGCACCTTGCTCTTCAAAACACTGCTGCAAGTGGATAAAAATAGTCAGTATCACAACACCTACGAAAACAGCGTTGAATGACCCAGTGAGTTGTATAGCTGGACAGAAATGTAGAGAATCGGATTATAACCTAAACTAAGACAATAGACACAGGATTGACAACAAATGATGCAAGAATGTCTTTTTTTGCTATGAGCTACTAACACAGAAGGCTGACACTAACAAACATGGCCACTATTTCCATTTCAGCTTTGCTTTATATCAATTTTGTACATAATACTGAACACTATTTTGTCCTCTATATCTGTCCATGTGCCTCCCCATGTCCAAAAAGCTTTAATTAAAATGTCTCACACACATACATGTTACCATTTTTGCTCAAGTTAAATTATTAAAACTAGAGATCCTAGGGACATTATCCCAGGGATGATGTAACCATACTTTGTATTCAATAGGCCCCACATATATGGAAATTAAAGAATATGATTATATAACACACCCAAATGTCCAATTTCATATCACTTTGTAACTTGTTAGTCACCATGATCGGCACTGTCATACCTATAAAGGAAAAACTGGCTGCAAACCATACCTCGATGTAATAGCATAAAGTAGCCCTAAATTCATGCAGGCTGCTACACTAAATAGTACATCTAGCAACATCCTGCACATTTTCCAAAGTCTGAAGTCCAGCTGTCAGTAACTGTGCCTTCATCATTGCTTCTAATATGTTTCTACTTGTTATGGAGCAGCTTAAACAGGAAGCATGAGTTCTGAAGTTGTGTTGGCCACTGCATATCTGGTGTTGAGCTTAATCACAATGAAAAAACAAAGGGAGGGTGAGTGGTCTAATTCAAACCCACTTATTCACATTCATTAATTAACCATTGGTTTGTCATCTGTCAGAGCTGCTGGTAAAACAGATGCATTTATATTGACAAAAGTAAACATTATGTGGTTTATGGCTGCTAGTTAAAATACAAAGAGTCATAACATAAAAGATTGCTGGTTATGGTAGTAATACTAGTATTGAATATAATGTGTTACTGTATTGGAGAAAGACTATACCAAACAGATCATTTATAGCATCAGTTAAGTACTTGACTGAGAGATAACCACAAAAGAGGTTATACTTTAGCAATACAACCCACTGAATTCATACAGTGGAATTCACCACACTGCATATTGTAAAAATTAAATCAAGCAGGTAGTGTCTGTTGATGAGCATAAAAGCCTTACACCAATCTCAGCATACTGTCTGTGTGAAAAAGTTTCCCTCAGTATGAACTGTGGAACATGCCACTTCTCCCATCATATAGCAATGAGCTTGACTAATGTTGTATTTTAAAATAGATCCGTGGATTTTGAACTAAACTTTCCTCACACAATAAAAAATTGCAGCAGCATGGTAAGTCATAGTTTTTTGTTGTTTCCTTGGCTTGCTGTATGTTGACCAAACAAAAACACATTTAAAATAATTATTTTGAAAATACATTTGTGCATCTGACCTAGGAATGTGTTGCCATTAGTTAAAATTGTCATCAAGGAGAAACTTTGAAATGTGAATGGTTTACTGTGGATGTGAATCCCTCTATAAGTAGTGAGTAATGAGGATCAGTTCACATTGTGCAGGATAAACTTAATATCAACATGTTGCTAATCTTAAGGACATGCAGCAATGGCAACAGTTAGATAAATCATTCATCAAATGGGTTACCATCTCAATAAGTCACTGTCTAATATCACCAACCAGACATTTGTCAGATGACACATGAACATGTGGTTCAGTACTGCAGCAATTCTACTCTATAGGCTGCTGGATACTGCCAGCTCTAGCTTTATTATATGGTAGTGTACCGAAATATCCAGGTTGCAAATATACATTGTTACCTCGAAGTTTCTATCGGGCATCACTGTAAAGTCTCTGTGATCTGACAACAGAGGCACATCTGGTTGAAAGATTGTGCCTTCAAAATAAAAGCCTAATCCAGAATAATCACATTTACTACACAGTGCTGTATGTTAAGACACATTAACATAAAGAGTGACATTAAAATGACCTCTGCTTTGCACAAGAGTGAAGTAAAGAATTTAGCAAAAGCTAAGTTTCATGATATATCCAACTGCAGATGAAATGTGGTTAACTGGCTAGCTGTGCCGCCATTTAAAAAAGGTAAAAACACAACCCATTCTGGCCATAAATAGGATATAACGATTCAAATTCATCTGATATCTGACACAACATTGTTTAATTAGGTTTAGAGCAGAGTGGCACAGATTATTATTTTGGTTAACAATTACTGTCAAGTGTGTCACTCAAGAAAAATTGTAGTTCCAGTGCCACATACCACAACAGCTATTTCAGTTTTACTATCAAACATCTAAGGATTCATAGGTGCCTCTCAAATATTTACTTGAGGAACCAGTTAACATTAAATGTTTCCTTGAGGAGGAGTTCTCTGCTTACAAAAGCTGCACTGACACTAGAAATACAGCTGAAGATGTGCAACTTGACACCTGAGGTATGGGGGCAATATGCAGTGTGTGTGTGCCACCTTTTATCCAGCTTGTTTAAAGTCCCCTTCCACTCAAAAATGAGTTTTGCTTCTTGTTCCTACAGTTGGATGTTTGAGCTTCGCTGTGCAGAGTTTGATGTACGAATGATGCTGCTTTCACATTCCTCTACTGAAAATGGAAAGTTTCTCTGTGCTCAGTTTAAAGGGAAACTTAAAGCCTCCAGTTAACATACACTGAGAATGGACTTTACAGTAAGGTAAGAGACATCTTGTGTCCAACAATTAAAACTTTTCAAATAAAATATATTCACATATTCATAGATTCTGGATATTGATAATTTTGTTAATGAAAACTATAACTAAATATGTTCGTCATTTTTCTGACCTTACCACTGTTCTAATATTTGCCTTTACCCACTAAGTCATTATATGCATATTACAGACAATCTTTTATCAAAAATTTCATTGTGTAAATATTTTGTGTAAGTACCAATACTGTACAGTCACAATATCAGTATCGAGGTGTTTTGTTAAAAATATTACATTTGATTTTGTACATATTGCCCAGCCCTAACTAAGACTAAGACTAAATAAAAAATAGATGACAAAATTAACACTAATTCGGGATTTTACAATGAGGGAAAAGGATGAGATGTCAATTTACAGATTGAAATGAGGTAATCAGGCTTTTGGTGTTGAAAAACCAGATCAGATCAGATCAGAGTATTTTATATATTTCACATGCCTGGAGGGGATCTTCAAATGTGAGGTATTTCACAAATGTCAACAAGCCCACACAACAGTTGGCGAGTGCTATTAGAATAAACACTGTGTGATTAAATTGTGCTTTACAGTCTACATGTATCATGGTCTTTTTGTGCAAATATTACAGCCATTGGAGTACTTCTATTTTGGAGAGACAAGAGGAACTAGGCTTTCATTTGTGTGTGACGCTTGACAGGATCAATAACAAGCAGGGCAGGGAAACTTGCAAACGTTAGCGCTATGTATCGTTATCACTGAGGGTGTGTTGCAGCTAACATTGAAAGCATGTTTTTACACTCAAACAGAAACAAAAACAAAAGGATACCCTGGTCATAAGTGTGTGTGTGTGTGTGTGTGTGTGTGCGCGTATGTTTAGTATATATATATATATATATATATATATATATATATATATATATATATATACACACATATATACATACACACACACAGCCCTTTGTGTGAGATTTCACCCACCTCTTGCTCGGTGTCCCCCTGCTCCGACACTCCAATTTCACTAGGCAGCTCGGCCAGATCTGTGACCCGAATGAGTCCGTCGTGGAGGAAAATGGTCTCCTCCTTCACCGAGAGCCACTGGGAGGAATCCACAGCTCCGGAGCCCATCGCTCTCTCCTCCGGCAGTGATGCCAAAGGGGTCGAACATTAAAAATTCAGTGACAAGAATGACAGAAACGCCCCAGCTAGGCTGCTCGGCGAGCTACAATAACATCATTAGCGTTAACGTTACTGACGCCCTCTTATCTGTCGGTGATGTTTAACCAGGCAGGCTGTAGTGCTGCGGGGCGAGCTAACGGCCGGTAGCCCGGGCAGTGAACAGGCAGTAACGGCAGGTCCTTTAGCTAACAGTAACGTTAGCGGCTAACTTACCGTACGCTGTCGTTATAACCGTTACCGAGCAGAGTGGGCGTGACACTCCTACTAAAAGATGATAATAATAACACCTTTTTAAACGACCGTCTTTTTTGGACAAAGACTACATCTGTCGTGAGCTCCTCTCGCAGTTAAAATGTGACGGCAGGCGGCTCCGCTAACGGCTCAGCCCGCTGTGTCAGTGGCCGGAGAAGATAATGAGCGTCCCAGCTGTCAGAGCGACGCCATGTTTCCAAGGCCAACGAGCTGCTCCCAGCATGCACCGCGGGGCCAGAGAGAAAAAAAGCTGTCAAAAACATTCTCCGTACATGAGTTAATTCTGGTGCCCATATAGAGCTGCAACGATTAGTCGATTAAACGATTAGTTGTCAACTGTTAAGTTAATCGCCAACTATTTATACAGTTGATTAATCGCTTTGAGTCGTTTAAAAAAATGTCCAAATTCTCTCAAATGTGACTATTTTCTGGTGTCTTTAGTCTTCTAAGACAGTAAGCTGAATGTCTTTAGGTTGTGGACAAAACAAGACCACACCCTGGCCTTGGGGAAACACTGATCAACATTTTTCACCATTTTCTGACATTTTATGGACTAGACAACTGATCGAGAAAATGATCGCCAGATTAATCGACAGTGAAATTAATCGTTAATTGCATTCCTAGCCTATTATATTACTTATTGACTGTTTTGTGTTGTTTTTGTAAATCTCTTTATTTGGTGATTGGTTATTATTTTATTTGTAAATACTTTTTAGAATTCCTCTTTTTTTTACCCATTAAAGTATCAAATAATGATTTACCTTGTAATTTAGTCCAATTATTTATGGATTAATTAATTTATTTGTACCTAATTATTAATTCCTGTTTTTAGTGTACAATTAGCTATCAATTATTCAAATGCTTTATTGCAGGTGTCCTGGTGGCCTATATGGGCAGAAATATGTGTCACAAGAATCATTTATATTTTAATTTGAATTGCTCAATGTGGAAATAGAGAGGGCTGAATGTTCAGTGAGTGATTAAATACAGTTTAAGAGCAACTGACTCAATTTCATCATATCACATTCAGTTTCAAGTTTACTGGAAATTAGTTCCAAACTAATAAATTCAACTTCACATTATGCTATTCAGATTCAGTTTTTCAAAGCAATTACTCAAGTTAAACAATACAAATTCAAATTATGTGATTCAAATTCCATTTCTTAATCCAATTTAATTTCTATTTCCTTGACACTTGTGGTCCTCCATAGCCTAAGTCAACACTACTTGTTATAAATTCATCAGAATTGATATTACTGATGTCTTGAGGGGAGCTCAGATAAATGCTGGTATGTTTACTTTGGTCTTTGCCACAACTGTGGAGTAAATTGTCATGATTTATTGTTGATCATATCTAGTCTCATTTTACATTTCTTTGGAGAAGACTGAATCTCTGCTCACAGTTTTATTTGAATGATTTGTTTTTGACCAAATTTTATATTCACAAATCCAAATTTTTAAGCAAAAAGCCAAACTTTTCAGTGCTGACTGTTCATATCAAACAAAACATTTCTTAAGTATCTGAATGTACAAACAAAACAAAAAATGCTGTGGAAATATATGAGCACTGTAAGCTTTATAAGATATTAAACTTTTCATTTATTCATTTTTATTACAACCTTTAGTCCCCCTGGTGTGACTCAAGTTGTTTACACAGGGTTCTGTAAACTTGCTGTGTATGTGTTGAAGGAAGCTGCTAAAAAAAAATACAGTTTATATGATACAATTTAAAACATACTTGAAGGAGTCCAGGAGTTCATGTAACCTGGAGTGCTGCATTTTTGCAACAGTATCTTTAGATCACAATGCAAATAAGATTGTGTCATCCTTGACATACAGTACCAGAGTTTGAATTAATATGCAGTACTCTTTCTCATAATGTCAAATAAACTGAGCTTAACTTTGTGTAGTGCAGGAGAGGCAGGAAACTTACATGTGGTAACTGTGTCGGTCTGTATATGTGGCTAAATAATAATAAAAAAATGTACATGGAGGTAAAAGCAAAGCAAGACAAGGGAAGAGAAATAATAAAAACATTTTTTAAACTTCAATGTATAAGCATCCTGTCATTAAAAAAAAAAATCCATAAAATCGGTACCCCAAAATCCTGAAAACTGGTCTTGGTGACAATTAAGAAGTGATAAGTATCTAGTTCAATAGGAATTGATGTGATTTGTTTGAATTTTGAAATAAAAAACAAATGATGTTGCTGATATCTTGTAAGCAGTAGATGTCTAAAAAAAAACACTGATGCAACACATTGTAACACAATAGAGTTTAAGACATTAAAGAACAGATGGGGTGTACATTGAACAGGTTGCAGTGCTCACATGAATCAGGAAAATTTGTGTAAAATGTAATAAGAGATACTTTATTACAAAATAAGTAGAAGGGGTGGATCACACTACAACAATATGTAACAGAACATTGTGTTTATCCCAGTCTTTATTTCTCAATAAGTCGTTATTTCTGTAGTTACGCAGTAATGTAGAAATGTGTTGTTGAACTTATAATACCTTGCAGGTTGTTTTGGAAAACAGTCATTTCTCATTTCTGAAATTATACTCCATTGGGATAATAGCTATAATAATAGATGATACCCTGTAATTATTTGCAGAAATGCCCTTAACACATGACTGTAAATCAATTGTGCAATTTAATTAGAAATGAAAAATAAAAACTTTTATTGCAACAGTCTTTTATTGCAGTTCTTTATAAATACATGAAATTTACATCCATGGCATTCTTAGAAAAATATTACAATATTCAAGTGTTTCACACTGCCATTTACACTATCAAAGAGGCATTGAAAATGCTGCATGAAATGTAAAGCTTATACAATTCATTGTTGCTGTACATTGCAGCTTAGTTTATAATCATGTGAGCTGTGCCACCGTATTAGCTTCTCTTTCCAGCCTTAGGCATCACTTATCAAGGCGAACAGGAATCCCTCTTTTTCTCTCATCGCCTGAATTTTGCACCCCAGCTTTTTCTTCTATCTTCTTGAGTGCTTGAAGTAGGTCAGAGGCTTTAATGAAGCCTCCAGAGCAGCTAGAAAAGAAACATATTTTTAAAAATCATTAACAGAACCCAACTTAATGATCATTTCACAACACATTAGACAGGAGATTGGCATCGGTGCAACCAAAAGTTGTCTGGGAATAACATGAATAAGCTTATCAGAGCTTAAAACCTTTTTCTGCTGTGGCGTTTTTTCTTCTTTGATAGTTTAAAGCAGTATTGAGAGACGAAATCCGTAAGGAGAGAGGAGAGACTACTTGGTTGTTTGAAGCTTTCAATCTGAGCAGCCAAGCTGTAAAACTGACAAACAGACAAGCAGGAGCCGTTTACGACCTCACACATAAATAAAAGTGGGAAACAAGACAATCTAGAAAATGAAATAATATATGGTGTGACATATAAGGAGTAGTGTGTGATTCAGAGAGATACAGACAAAGAAACAGGAAGATGCTTCTTATAGAAAGGACTGAGAAATAAAAGTCTTTGCATACATTTGCTGTTACAGACTGTAGTGGGAGTCACAGTTCATTGTCAAATATAAACATAACCAAATTTGAATACATAGGAGAGTAGCCTGCTATCAATTCTAAAATGACAGACAGACATAATGTAGTTTGCGGAGTATCAAGGCCCTGGAAGTGGTAAACCTAACTAGAATTCACCCGTCGTTAAAGTTATTAGCTCCACCTGCATGTCTAAACGTGTGCTGTCTTCTAGGTGCAACCGTACAACAACCGAATCTAAGTAATTAAAGGAAAATTCTGTTATTTTATACCCTTCACCCTGTTATAATAGTTTTGGCAAATATACCTACAGTACAGTTTATTATACTGTTGTACCCCCTACATTGTTGTAGAGAATGTGGACACTCTGCTGGAAACAGCTTTTTAATTATTTCAAATGGCTTCACAACAAGAAGAACATCAAGACAAAAAAACCCTCCTGTCTTCCTTTTAACCAATCTACATGGCCTCTTATTTTTTCATTTTGGAAGAAACTCAAGAATGCAAACTACACTAATAATGGATTATTTCGGTAAGAGCTTGATTGTAGATTGGATGGTTAAAGTAATGTAAAGCTTGTACCTGTGCCTGATTGGACTACATAGTAAATCTGTTTCAAGGAGTGAGTTTAATGTTACACTGAACTATTGTGGTTAAACGCAAAGCAAGAAGTTATTAATTTTTAAGTCATTCATTTTTTAATGTTCTGATACTTTCAAAGATTTCTTTAATACCCTTTTTTTTTTAAAACATCTGTCCCTCTTCTTCTGTGGTAGACAGGATTATTGATTGATTGATTGATTGATTGATTGATTGATTGATTGATTGATTGATTGTTTTGGACAGTGTGCAGTTTGAAGACACATTGCACCAGGGTTAGCCTCAAGCTAGTTTGCATCTGCAGCAACAAAAAACATACAACAGTACAACAACGAAAAGTACAAAGCAAAAAAAAAAAAAACACCACACAGCACATCACACTATTACAATGTCAATTAGAACTTGACAAATTTAATAAGGTAGAGTTAGGCAGTCTTTGTCTCCATGTTCTGTAGCTCATACTTACATACTCCAGATTTTGTGATTTTGTGTTTACATACATCTAGATGTATGAGGCTTTCACACAGGAGCTGATTGTCTGCAGGATCAAGAATAAACACAAATAATGTTAATTTATATTTCTTAGTTGCCAAATGGACCTCTAGAGAAAGTTCAGTCAGGATGACTATCTTTTGCATGCTCAGATCTGTAGATTTATTTCTCAAACCATCTCTCATTGCCATCCCTCAGGCATGCTCACTCACAATTTCCTTGCTGTCATTCCCCTGGGCATCAATTAAGATGTCAGCTGTTCACATCAGCTGATCACATCTAACCAATAGCACGGTGACACATCTTCATTGTCAGCCTATCATATTGCAGCTGTCTTTTTAATTATGTTTTCTCAGTGCCCTAGTGCTTTCATGGTGCTGTTATGCAGACTCCACCACCTTCCCATCACCACCCAGATTCATCAGTACATCACTTCATCAACCTCATCAGCCTTATCAGTCTCAGCAGAAGTCATCAGCCACCACCACCAGTGTCTGGATTACATGGGGGGATTTATCTTGATGCTGCTCTGGACTGATGTCCCTTGATTCAAAATCTGGCCCCAAAGACTTTTGACAACACTTAATCATCAATAACATATGTGTGATAAACAATTAATTTTGCCTCAGTTGTGTCTCTTGATTGAACTGATGTTGTTCTGTTCTACAAGCTTAACATACTTATCTTACTTTCTGAATCTTTTAGTAAGTTATCATCAGTGGTGTTATTAGCATTCTGCAGGGGGCAGAGCTAGATAGCTCAGTCACTCAAGGTCAATGAAAAGACTAATGCCTTGAGTGACTTTAGTAATCCCACTGGAATTTTTGTGGATTCTTTGCAGATGCAGGCCCTTACCACGCTATTTCCTCCTTCTAGCAGGAGGAAATATATTTTCAACTCATACTGGCTACATTCCTAGCTTATGTTTATCTATCTACTAAAGGAAGGACTCTCTTTCTGTATGTCTGTATGTTGTCATTATGTATGTCTTTATCTCTGTATGCATGTCCTTTGCATATCTCTTGAACCGTTCATCTGATCAATTTAACACTTGGCAGATATATGGCTGGGGACTCAAAGGAGTGCAATGTTGGATTTTGTGCAATTTGGACATGTGATACCTTTAATATTAATAAACTCTGAATAAACCAGCAATTAGTGAGCTGTTCTGCTCTATGCAGGGGCAGGGGGGAACTTCAAGACTCTGCCGACAAACATACCCACTCAAATCCAAATTGAAGGAACAGAAAAAAACAAATAATCTTAGAGCCCAATATAGCCCACTTTATTTTAGGATGCACATTGTTTTATTTTTAAAGCAGTGCTTACTTGAAATGAGAAGAAAAATATTTAGAGTACTTAATAGAGTCTTTATTATTTATAACATCTGTGTATATTAGAATGTTAGTTTCTTTCATGTTGGTGTATATACTCATTCACAACTCACATCAACTACATTAATTTTTATTATTAATTTTGGAGGCCAAGCAACAGAAAAGGCATGTTTTGAATGGGCACTAGAATAGTTTTAACAATTTTGTCAGTGATACCAAGTGTCAAGTGTCACATTGGGAAGATGTGACAGGAAGAGAGGATGATGTTGAAAGCTGTAAAAAAGACTGTAAAATATAATGAGAGTAATTGAGGTCAGACATTTTATCCATTGAAATACTTCAGTAAAAACTAAATTGACTTTTTACTAACATCAAATAAGAGATTGAACTGTAAATGTGTATCATTTCAGACTGAATCCGAGATAAGCTTTTACAAACTGCAGAATGCTCAAAAAAAAAAAAGAAAAAAAAAGTGTGAAACTGTAACCAGAAAGATAACATAAGAAAGTGTTATCCAAGCTAGCAAAAAGTACAAAGACAGCAGAAAAGACCAAGAGATATTCATTTACAAAAATGAATTTTCCACCTCTGAAACTCTGCCCACAGATTTTATCTTTGGCCTGATGTTTGCAAGTCAAATGTCACAACAGCAGTCAGCATCTGAGTGTTTTAGTAAATAATTTATGTCAGTTGAAACTGGTTTAAGTAGTAAATCCAGATATGACATAAAGTCCCAAGATATGAGGATGAAATTTTTAGAAATATGTCATCTCTAAATGTTCAACTTGTCTCCAAGCACAGTTTTCAGCTAACTTAATGTGCACACATCTAAAAACCAGAACTAAAGTAAATATATTTATAATGTTAAAAACCCCTTGCACAGAGCAAAATGTATTGTGAAACACATAAGCCTTGACTGAGGGCAAACAGTTTTGAAATTTGCAGTCCAGAGGGCTCAAGCTTCTTCAAGTACACTGGGATTCTTGAAGCAGTTATAATTATGTGAGCACATATTTAGCTTTTTTTTTTTTTTTTTTTTTTTTTAAAGGTTATGTTATATATCCTGTTTATTTGCATAATATTGTGACAACAAGCTGCTGATACTTACACATGGCAGCAGCACCTGTTGTTTGCAGAATTTTATATACTGATATAAAATATACTTTCTGCTATTTAGTTGAACAAAGTAAAAAATAAGAACTTTTACACCCACAGTAAAATGACATAAATCAAGAAAGCATAAATAAATCTACATGACTGATGTACATTATAACATATCTGAGAATCAACTAAAGCATGCCATATTCATCTTGCCAATTAACAACTGTATTTACAATTGTAGTTACAACTGTAACAACTGTAATTGCAATAAGGATCAAGGGACCTAAAACATCTAGATAACATGTAACAAGTACAATTAACAGATGCATTATTCAGTGTTGAGCAGTCCTTGACTGAGCACTGCCTCACTTTTCTGTCATTCATGCAAAGCTCTAACATCTGGAAACCACAGCATTGTTTATAAGCCACAGAATACCAGCATTTTGCCAACAATATAACTGTGAATAATAAAATGCAATGCAGTCACAAACACATTAATGTTATTTTTTTAATCTTTTAATGTAAACATTTTATTTCTTTATATTTATCCACATTGTCATATAAAAAGTTATTCTATTAAAGGTGCACCACAGCTACCAACTTCCAAATAACAACAAAGGGACTATTTCCCATAACTTTTATGAAATTACAGTAAATTAAGTGTCACTGTTCTCTTCCTCCTTGAGAAAAATCCTGGATCTGCACATCCAGTAAACATAAACAACAACCCATCAGTGGTAGGTAATGGTAAACCTGTGCAGACACTCAAAAGTTAAACTTGTTGAAATAACATTTCCATGGTCAGACAGAAGGAGGAAGGAGGATTTTTAGGTTTCTTGCTACTTGTTCAGACCAGGGGGTAGCTGGCTGCAGTGGCAATGCCACACTGATTGTGTTTGTTCCTGGTCATCTTGATGTATCCTTTGTCTCCCCATTGCAGACCCCAGCTAAAGAAACACACAAATTATCAATAATATTTAGTTACTTTATGTAAAACAGGATCATAATCATAGTCCTACTTAGTATCTAGAGACACAATGATGTGTACGCTGATAGAAGTAAAGTAATGATGTTCGATTTAAGAAGTTGACAGCATCCTGACTGAGTTTCACTTCATTTTGGCAGCTGTAAATGAGATATTGCTACAGCTCTCTGTGAAAATAACAGCTTAAGTCAATATTTTCAAGTGTGATACCTCTTGCTAACAGTTAACAATTCAAAATATGAGCAACCTTACCTGTTCTTGACCAGCCAGTAGTCATGTCCATTTTCAGTGCCGTACCCTACAGCCAGTACACCATGGTCCAACTCTAAGCTGCTGCAGTCTGGCTCATTGTACACTCCTAGAAACACACACACAGATTGGACAGGAGATTAGGTTAAAAACACACACACACACACACATTTATTTTTGCATTTGACAAGAATATTTTCAATTAAAGGCAACATAAAACTGTTCACCTGATTCATAGAGCTGGAAGGATGCATGAGAAGCATCAATGGCAACTGACACAGGTCCAACAGTGGCCAAAGCTTCCTGCAGGGCACCTTCATCACCCTGTTTCACATCAGTGTAGCCTGTGCATTTGGCACCAATAGTGGCAGGGTTGTAACGGCACTGTCCATCCTATTTGAGAAAGACACGTAATGGAAGGGTGATTAAGTGTCTACAGAGACTATTGCATTTTCAAAATATTGAATTTGAATGAGATTTAAATTCATGAAATGGTCATTGTATGCTTTGTATTGAAGGACTGCTTCAGGGTTTATGTCTTTGAGTAGCCACAAGAGGGCAGTGTTGTACATTTCTCACATGGAGGACCACCGTTTTCACACACCTTGAACACTATCTGATGTATTTCATTTGCATAATAGGAAATATCACTCCCATCTTCAGATTGTCTCTAAACACTGCTTTTTATTATAATAATGGCAAGGTGCTGTTTTGAAGATTATGTCTTACATCCAGATGAAATCAACAAAATAATTTCTGTTTACCTGGGCCTCATAAGGGTAGGATTCCTCTGTGTCTATTCCTCCGTTTTGTATGATGTACTTGAAGGCATTGTCCATCAGGCCTCCACCACAGCCCATGTTGCCATAGTCACCAGAGCAGTCAACCAACTGCTGCTCGCTAAGAGACACCAGCTTCCCTATCTTCCTGAAGTTCTGACCCTCTAGCGAGCCAGTCTGGAGGAGGGATAGGTGGATTTGTAAACAGAAAACATTTGTGTACAGTTTCCTGCATCACTAAAGGAGATGACAATGAATAAAATTTACATACTGCACTGAAGGCCCAGCAGGAGCCACACTCCTTCTGATCCTTGACATCAGTGACATATCCCTTGTCCCTCCAGTCAACAGATTTGGGCAGATCAGTTCCCTCAGGCAGCCTGAGGAAGGAAGAGCCGCTGCGAGGCAGAGAGGCGTTGAAGGAGCCCAGACAGCCCTGGGAAATCAGGCGTTTATACTCTTCGTTTTCCTGGTGAGGAGGAATGCTTGTTAAGGTCTTCAGAAAATTCATTCACTTTATCCTCACAAGCTGATTGCAACCAAATGATAAACACTTTTCTTCTGTCTTAAACTGATACACATTAAGGAGATGAATTCAGTTAACAGTTTCAGGCACATTTCTGTTTTTCTCTTCATACCATGTCAGCAAAGAAGGTCATGCCAAGACGATAGGATTTCATGCCCTCATCAGCCATGATGTTGTGCACCAGCACCAGTTTGCGGTTGTTGAGCCAGATTTGCCTGCGATGAGCCTCCTCTGATGGAGAGTTGTAGGTCCTTCCTGCCAATCAGAGCACAATATAAGTTAAAAAAAAAAATGAAAATCATAAATGATTAATAGTTAATTACTGAAATAGTTTTTCAGTTTTCCAAGAAATATTGGCTGACATACAGTATAACATTTAGTCATATAAAAATTTATACATTACTTATACACTACTTTATACATTTAGATGTGTAATTATGTGTTAATAAGAAAACATTACTCTCCAAATTAAGACCTTACAAGCAGTATCTTCACAGAAAATCAACCAAGAGCTACTGTATTTGACAACAGACTGCAATAAAAGAAATCAGTCTGATAAGATTAGTGTCTCACCAAATTTAAGTTTCCAGGCATGGAACTCAAGGTCCTCCAGAGAGATGGTGGCACAGGTGGCCACAGCCAGAATAGCGGCAGCAACCAGCAGCAGCTTCATCCTGACTGACATAGAAGCACAGAGAGCAAAGAGATCGTGTGTGAATTGCAAGGAAACACTCAGGTTAAGACTGAAGTCTTTCAGTTCAGTTCACTTTCACAAACATTTCAGTGATGACGTTGGATGTCACATGCACTCTACTTCTTAAATCATCTCTTCTTTGAATCTTTTTTTCATCTGTCCCTGAAACTCTTTCATCTGTATGACTCTTTGTTTCTTCTTAATACACCTGCAAAACAGGAAGTGTGTGTGGCTTGTCTGTGCTGTTGCTGTTGTTTACCTGTGTCTGTCGGTGTTTGCTGTGAAGGTTGAGGTTAAATTACCTGTAGGTAATGTAGAGCTGTGTCAGATAGGTGCTCTTATATAGCTAGCTACATTTATGACTTACATTGTGTCCAGTCAGGTGGCTGTCAGCAGCTCATAAAGAGAGAGAGAAAAAAAGAGAAAGAGAGAGTCAATCATTGAAATAAGGAATGGCTGAGTTATGCATTATGAGAAGTTCACATGACGTCATTCTTTTGGGAAAAATATTTTTTTTATAATTCAAGCAAACCAAGGAACATTACGGTCATGAATTGCTCTGTCCACACTCCACATGAGACTGAGAATGAGAATGTGATCAGTTACTCAGCAGTTTTTTCTTAGAAATTACACACACACACACACACACACACACACATATATATATATATATATATATATATATATATATATATATATGCGTGTGTGTGTGTTCTTTCAAGTGCTGTGATTCCAGTTAAACAGTGATGGGGATTCCTCTAAAAAAACAAAACAAAAACAAAACAGACACAGAGAGACAATAACATTTGCATGTGCTTACTCAACAAACTGGGCCATGGAAAATCTGTAAGTAGCTGATGGAGGCGGTTTTATTTCTCGGAAATGTAGGTGGCACTATGACTAACATCCATCTTTCTCCTTGACTGAATCAGAAACACAATGAAACTGAACAAACCTGATGATTGATTGAATGATTTCCCACAATTATAATCAAACTTAAAGAGTTTTGAGTACTTTGTGTGAAATTTTGTAGCAAAAGAACAGAATGAAGTACTGTGAGCCTCCCAATAAGCAATATTTGTAACATTATGTACACACACAAACATACAAGCATGTACACACTTTGTATATATCAAACTCTTCTCTACATTTGATATTATGTGATTTATGATTTGTGAGAGTTTCCACTGACTGTTATTCAAGACTTCCTTTCTATTTCCACACACATCCTGTTTTCAGCTTGCCTGCCAGTTTGATTTGTTATGAAAGTTTTACCTTTCCATCATTGTCAGAAGCTTTCATTGACAGGAAAATAAGTGCAAATGTTATTTTACAAGCACATATGCAAACTGAGGACTGAATTAATCCGAATAAGCAGAAACCAGAACTAGGAGGTGTCAGTAAGGTCAAGAATTTATTTTATTAATTTGTGTCATTCATGATAGCCACCAGAATATGGATTCTTTTAAACTCTAAGAAGTAAAATAAAAGCAAGACTCTGGTATTCCGATGGTCGTTCTGCCCCAGTAGCCTGCTTTCTTCCCTGTTTTCTCTCTGTCTGTCTGTCACAAGGCTTCCTTGTTATGACAGTACTTCAGACCGTAAGAATGCAGTGAAGGGAGGAAAAACTGAGAACTAAGCTAAAAGTTAACAGATGTCATTAAACTCTTATTAGCTTGTCTTGTGTTTCACAGCGTGTACAGTACAGTAGTAGCCTGCTGCAAACACTGGCACATACAATACATACAGTTGAAACCAATAGCCATATAAATCCCCTGCTTTGGATATATTACCACTGTTTGGCAGAATTGGTAATGACTGACACAAAAACACAGAATAGTTGACCAACAAACATGTGTTTTCTTTTCTGCTTTATTTTTTGTCCATCAAGCTCAAATTTCACTCTGAAACGTGATATAAGTGATTCTGTATTTTTAAGTTAGATGGACACAGTTCAACCTATATATAATCTTTGCAATGAGTGCATTAACTCAATGAGCGCATGCCACAATTGGAAATTTATGAACACAGAAAGCGTGCCATTGGAACAAAAAGGGTTGGCTTGTAGTGTAAAAGCACTGTAGAGAGAACAGCTAATAGTGGGTTTTATTGTGAATTTGTACAGGTTTATGCCAGTATACAGTTTGTGATGTACCTTATAAAGCATTTACAACAGTGAAATAAGATCAGGTAATGAGTCAGCTCAGTAAGAAATACAAAAAACTCTCATAAGTTCATTGATCAAGGTTTCTGTGTGCATGGCCTTAGACAAGAGCCAGAAGTTAAGCATGTGAGCGCATAGAGTACACACCTATATTTAAGTGCACACACAGCATATAAATACTTGCATGTGCTTGCTGTTTGGGAGGCTGACAGTTTGTGGGGTTTTGCAAAGGCAAAATAAAAACCGACAAACTGCACAGGGGAAGAGAAAGTATGATTTCCACTGCCACTTCCACATCATGCGCCTCATTTAGCTTTGCATGTCATTGTTTTTTGTCTCTTTCAGCTTGCACATGACTGTTATGTTAGGTTACAGTTTTGATATGACACATGAACTGTCTGAAATGCAGGTCAAAGGACACATAGTTATGCAATGTGTTTGTGTCTATGATTTCAGTTTATGATTTCATCATGGTTTCAGTGATGAAAAATGTAAAGATTTGGATCACATTTAATTCAGCTATAGTTAATTTGATTTTTATATTTCTAAAAATGATTCTTAATTTGTTTTTTTATTAGATGCCTTGTTAGGATCAAGAAAATAAAGAGGCAGATATATTTTGTCGCCTATCATATGATTTCCACCAATGACCAGTCATATGACCCATTATCTTTGAGGTTAGATGTGAATCACCTTAAGGTTTGTCTTACTGTTGATGGTGACTGGTGACAGTGCATGGACACTACATACACTGAGTATGGGTAATGTCAGATACTGATAATGCTCACCTCCTTATATCGATGTCTCTCTGGGTGCAGTACAGTACATGGGGGAATCAACAAGGGTTTTCCACAACTAGCTTTTCTCAAAGCCGCATTGTAATTTTTAATTCTAAACGGTTTTCCAAATTTTGCTCCCCAGCTGCCAGGAAGCCACATGGACAAGTTATCATTTACAGTCTAATGGTTATGTAACTGAGGCAAACAAGCTATTTGCTGTTGTGTTGCCATCATTTTATATCTGATAACTGCAACTCCTGCACTAAGTGATAATATTGGTCAGATATTTGTTTATTCTCATAGACATATGTTGATTTTTATCACAACCGGTCATAGTGAAGTAGAAGACTTTTGAGAAACCCACCTTCAATTTCTATTTAAATTTATAAAAGTGTTACTAATGGGGAGACTTTTTACATAATAACAATGATGATAATTAAAATAATAAACATCAAAAAATATGTGATCATTCAATGCTTTTCTTTGACATATATGATAGTAAACTGAATATCTTTGGGTTTGGGACTGTTGGACAAAACAAGACATTTGAGGATTTGACCTTGGGCGATGGGGTAGTATAACGGATATTTTTCAGGACATTCTCACATTTTATGAATGATAGAGAGTTTAATTCTAAGTGAGGATCAAATACAGTTTCAGAGCAGTTGAATTCAGTTTCATAAGATGACTTTCAGTTTCAAGTTTACTGAAGTTCTGTTCCAAACTATTAATTCAATTACGCTATTTCAGATTCAGTATTTCAATGCAATTATTCAAGTTATACAATACAAGTTCAAATTATGCAATTCAAATTCAGTTTTTTCCCCAGCTCAGGGCCCTTGTTGCATACCACATGCTGCTCTCTCCTCCCCTGCCCCCCATCCCACCACCACCAAATTTATATGATACAATTTAAAACATATTTGACGATTAGGATGAGTCCAGGAGTCTGGGTAACCTGGACTCCTGCAGTTTTGCTACAGTCATCCTTGACATACATGTACTAGAGTGTGAATTAATAAAATAAACTAAGCTAAATTTACAAAGTGCAGGAGAGGCAGGAAACCTACATGTGGTAACTGTGGTCTGTATACATGGCTACATAATAAAGTACAAGGAAGTAAAAGGCAGAGCAAGACAAAAAAAGAGAAATAATCAAAAACATTTTTTAAACATCAATATATAAGATTTCTATACATCCTGTGACTAAAAAAAAAAAAGGTCCATACAATCAGTACCCCAAAATCCTGAAAAATGGCCTTGGTGACAGTTTATGAGAAGATGAGTATCTAGTTCGATAGGAATGAATGTGAATTTGTTTGAATTTGGAAACAACTGATATCGTTATCTTATATCTTGTAAACAATATATGTCTAAAAAACATTGATGCAACACATGAAAGAACAAATAGGGTGTACATTAAACAGGTTCCAGTGCTCACATGAATCAGGAAAATTTGTATAAAATGTAATAAGAGATTTTATTACAAAATAAGTAGAAGGTGTAGCTCACACTACAATAACATGTAACAGAAAAATGTATTTATTCCAGTCATCTCTCTATATAAAGCAAATAATCTGTGTGTATGTATGTTTGTCCTTTGCATATCCTGAGAACTGTTCATCCAGTTTACTTCATACTTGGCAGGTGGAAGTGCAGTGTTGAGTGTGAAGTTGTTTGGATGAGTGGTTCTCAAGAAATGTATTGAAAATATCTCATACACAATGTTGATTTGCTGCTTCTTATTCTGCCCATGGAGTCAATGAGCTGAAATAGATGCACCACTTTGCCAATGCAACCCACATTGTGGTCAGAGGTTGAATTACATCCATAGTGTTAATGACTTGAAAAAGTTTGAGACCTGAACTCTACGACTGAACTGTGTAACATTACTGTGAACAAAACTTGACATGTATGTTCAAGACTCAGGATGTCTCACACACATTTTGAACAAGCACTGCACTTCATCTAACTAAAAAAAATCAAGGACTCTCTGTTTGAGTGTGTATGTGTGTCCTTCACATATCTGGAGAACTGTCCATCCAATTGGCTTCACACTTGGCGAGTGTACTGCTGAGGACCCAAGGAGGTGCAGAGTTAAGTGGGTTGTTGTTGGACAAAGTTGTTTGGACATGCATCACGTTTAATAAACTTTGAATAAAAAGCAAACAGCAAGCTGCTCAGCTCTGTGTCCGAGTGCAATGGGACTGTTTGATATAAAGACTGTCACATTACAGCAGGGTGGGGCTTCTGGGCACTGACTCGGGACAAAGGTTCATTAAGTTAAACTGCCTGAGAGGGAAGAACAAGCACACACAAGAGAAAAAATAGAGGCGGTGACAGTAAAACTAGCCAATAGGGGCACAGACATGTTTGATTGGCAGAATCAACCAATGCAAGGCTGTAAACTCTTCTATGTTTAAGCCTCAGTTTAGTCTCACTGGTGAAGTTTCTGTCTGGATTAAAATAATTTCATTCAATCAATCCTTATTGTTTTAATTGATACATTTGTCAGAAGTTTTATCTTTAAAGAGAAGTCCTTCTGTGATTATTGTGCAACATATTGTTAAAAGGCGGCTGATTGAAGGAGTCAGAGCTCGACTTCACCCTTCTTTGTTTATCTGTGAACATCGATATCCTTAAGATATCGATGTTCCAGATGAACTCTTAATGAGACTACCCTGTTTGGTTATTGGTCCCGGTTTCCGGGTGGTGCCCCGTTCTCAATTTTTAATTAAGTGATTATCTTTGATGATTACTAATTATTGCCCCTTAATCAACTGTGCGTCTCACCCCGGTGAGGTGCTTTAACAGTTGATGCCAGAGTTATTGATCAATATTGACAATCTTTTCTTTTTATAATTCATAACTGTCTATAACAATTATGAATTATTGCTAATAACCAAACGCACTCCTACACGTGCCCCAACAACAGTATATTCTGCTGCCCTTTCATCAGACTTAATCTTATATGAAAATTTCCACAAAGGCATTGCTTGACTCCAGTAAGTCCTTAATCACAGTAGGCTTTTTAGTTTCCATTAGATTTTATTGATCTGTGTAAACTCTCTGCAAAATCTTTTCATGCAAAGTTATTTGCAAACATACATATTTCCAGTGCATGCACTATCTATTTACAAATACAGATAAACCAGGAAACATTCCACTGAACTGGCAGAATCAAGTAGAAGACAGCTAAGAGTTTTGCTCAGAAGCCTGTTATTTAAAAAAAGAACATATTGAATATAATTTTTGTATGATGCTACTAATGGGTGTTTGATTCCTTTTTTTCCTCTTCTTGTCGTCTTTTTCCTCTGTCTCACTCTCTTTTTCCTTCTCTTCTCTTAGAAGCCAAGGAACTAGCCCAGTTTGGGACACTCTGGGACTGAGACAGTGCCAGATGCCTCCCATTTAAAAGAAAAAAAAAAACGAAAAAATCTGCCTGAAAACACCTAACAAGGCACAAATTCCACCTTTCTGTCGCCTGTCCAAGCAAGTCATTCTGCCATTCTGATGCACTAAGCTGTAATTGGCTCATTACTCCCCCCAGAAGTTGCAGGTCAGAAAATTCCCACTGCAACAGTCATAGAGGGTGTTCGAAAACAAACATGGACAAGTGACACAAAGGCTTTCCGAGCACAATGTTTCCATTTTAGACAAGAGAGGACTTCAAGGATGAAGACTAAACAGTTGGTTTGGCATATGTAGGCCTGTGTCCCGTTAGCTACCCACCTCAGTTAAGAGCAACGCGCATTTGCTTCCACTAAAATATTGGGAAAAAAGAAAAAGAAAAACTGTTTGAACCACTGACACAAGGGGCCAGAGTGGCTGTGCAGAGAAAACAAGACACTGGAGAGAATTGAATGTGTGTGTGTACAGAAAGTGGGATTGAAGGAATGAAATTTATCTCAATGTCTGCTACTTGTAGAGCTGGAGAAAGTCTTGTTGATGTGCTCAGTTGATATCAAATTATCAGCCTCCTCCTGTGGATGCTATCAGACCAGTTTATTCAGATTACACCACAGTCACCATAGTCATGCAGAATATGGCCTCTTGTATATAAAGTATTAACAGGAACGTTATGGGGAAGAAATGTAAACATTAATGGAATTACAATAGCATTAATTTCTTACAAAGTATATATATCTTGAACCACAAGACATTTCATGCATAGGATTTTTTGTTTCCATCTTTGTTTTGGAATAACTTGCAAACAGCTTTATAAATTGAGGTCATTCCACTTGTTAAGGTGTGCTTTCCTTGGTTTGCTGTGATTAGTGAACAAACACACACTAAAGCCTTGAATGATTGGGGCGTGGCAGAAGGGGAAGGGGGGGGGGCTGCTTTGTGCAAAGGGTGCGTTAAGGTTAAAGCAGGCCACGACTGCCCCAGGCACACGAGTCACGAGCACAGTGCATGCAGGTAAAGCTGCACATACTTATGACAAAACCTGTTCCACCTTCTCTCCCTGTTAAGTACAGCAGGCAAATTTTGTTAGGGAAACCTGTAAGGAGCCTGACCGTGTGCGCTCAGTGTAAAAACTGCCGTAGAAAACCTCTGAGATGTCAGAGTGAACTGCAAGCTTCAGAAGAGCAGAGGTAGCAGGAGGAAATTCCTTTTTATTCCTGCCAATTCTCACCACAACAAAAAAATAAACATCACGTTCACTTTTCAATTTCTTTAAAATCACACACTTAATACTTCCCACAAACTCAAAATTTCACAGCTTGAATAACCATACATAAAAACTCCCCATGTTTAACTAGGTGTGCTATCATTTTAAATCACAAATTAACAGCAACTGATAGAGTCATCTAGCTCCTGGTCCACTTATTTATTAATCACCTTGTAGGCCTATTATCAGCTTTCTGCTATGTCTATCCTAACCTGAGCAACATATCAGTATGTAAACATTTCTTCATGGAAATATACAACATGTTAAAGACAGTGGCCACAGCTCAAATATTTGAAAGGTGCAGCTGCATGTACTCTTATGTCTGTGGCTTGGCATGCGTATTCAGTTCAAGTGTTACACTAGAGCGTGACGTAATCACACGAGAAATAAAAAAAAAAAGATACCCTGACAGTCTAATGAATTTCAGGCATGAGCTCAATCGAGCTTGAATGACAGTTGCAACCTCAGATGCCATAACATATTGCTTTTTCTTGTTCTGTGCCAGTGCAATTTCAAACTTCATTTTTCTTTTTGCGAGGAATGCGTCAGGTTCAGCACACTTTATAACATCACTGACAGGCATGATGTTCTGTGCAGCTGTTCATTAACAGATGTCCTGGTTACATTAATGAAATCTATAATTCATTTATGCCATGAGTTGTCCCAGAGGCAGATTAAGTATCAGCACAGGCAGAGAAATTGTTAATAAGACAGGAAAGAAGAATATACTACATCAGTGGAAAGGGGGCGTGAAAGCAATGCCTGTTTGATAGTCTGGTAGTGAAAAAATATTTGAAAAACAATAAAATGGAGAAAAAAAAAGTGCATTAGGAGATGAATTCAAACCAAGTAGGGAGGAGAAGTTTTAGCTCATGCTATATCAGGGGCGCGGACAAATGGTTAATCACTAGCGACGTGATTCTCGTTCATCAAGGTGTGCCAGCGCTCAATCTTCTTGTCCTTGTTCTTCAAACATTCATACCAGTGCTTCAGCCTTTCTCCCTTGGCAGTGATCCCTAGTTGACACCCACCTGTCAAAAAAGAGGTGAGGTGTTAAGCAGGTGTTGGAACAGGTGAGAACTTTTTTTCTTATTTCATTAAAACAACAATCAAATGTTTACCAATGTAGTCATTGGACTTCCCAATATCATAATCCCACACAGAGATATCTAAAGTCTTCTTAGCCAGTTCGCTGTGTTTGATGTCGTAGCCGAATTCCTGAAATATCAATCAAGACATACACTGAATCATCAATCCCAAAGCCTCCTTCTCCAACAGTTTTCTTTTTGAATATCAATCATATTGGGGATAATCTAATTTTTATTAATCACAGCCTTTCACCATGAGTTCTGCTACAAACCTCATTAAACTCTGGGTTCAAAGTCCTCTTCTTGATCTGTGTTTTGCACTTAGCCTTCTTCCCCATGTCAGGTTTCAGAACTCTGTAAATTGCATATGTATGTATGGAATTCAATTTGTGCCATTTTTGCATGCATATATTTACAATATAAGTGTACATCTCATACTGCACCACCTACATTTTTACATATGGGTCAGAGTAGCCATTAGCATCCATGGCAGCCAGATGAACGCAGCGCACAACGCCCACAATCAGACGGCTCTGCTGGGTGCTGTACATGAGGGAGATCAGAATGCGGCCACGCTCCTCTACTTCTCCGCTGTCTTTCCCAGTCTGGAAACACAGAACAGAGGGGTCAGGGAAGGGGGCGGGGGGGATTTATGATAAGATTTGTATGAACTTCTGTCATGTTTGGACATGCTTGGATATAAAGCATTGCCTCATCTTCGTAGAGGGCGATGCCCCGAGCTCCTCCGACTGTCGCAGTTCTCTTCGTCTGTGAGGGGGGAGGAACGAGATTACAGCAGGTCAAAAAGAGATTCAGATGAGTGGAACAAAGCATCGTTTGGCTGTAACTGAATTTCACTCACCGGGACAACTCTCTCGAGACACACGTTAAAGTTTTTCTTCTGGTTCATTTTCAGTTTCTTCAGCGCCACTCGGGTTTCCCCAATAAACTCATTGTGTCCAAACTTGTCTTCATCACAGACAGACAGCCTGTAGAAATCAATAAAGGACAGGTTAGGTTTTAAAACCTGCATACAGGGCTGTGTGATTTAAGTGTGACTGCTTGAGGTACTGTATCCACCTGAGGGTCTTGCGCTGCATATCTTCATCTGTCAGACCGTGGTAGGTGAGCGTCTCATTCCACATGGGGTTGCGGGTGTTTCTCAAGGTCTTTGTGCGCAGCTTCGTAGACTGTTAAATGCGGGTAGAATAGGATGATGAAGTAGAAATATTTGAGGCACATTACTGCTACACAAGATCTCACATCTGTAGTTTGGGCTAATTTTATCACAGGGAGATTCTACATCTACATGGTAGTGCTTCCTATCAAAATGTGTTTTGGCCATTCTCCACTGCAGTACCTGTAAAAATACTACAATAGAAATATACTTGTGACTTTTACTTACAAAATGTCTCAATATCCATTTCTAGATATCATACCTATGGCAATTAATTGATTTTATCTGTTTGAACCACAAGGTGTCAGGCTTGAGCTTACAGAAAGGCCTCTAATCAAACCACAGGGGTCCAAAGTCACTATCCCTTCTCTTTTTTTGCTTAGCAGGATTTTAAGGGCGTAAATCTTTTAAAAGAAGTAAATGCTTAATGTAGGAAGGTGTGTGTTTACCTTACTAGCTCCTGGCAGCAGATGAAGCTTGACATAAGGATCTGCCAGTCCATTTGAATCCATGGGCTTCAGTCCCTGAGGATGAAAAGAGCACTGCATCCATCATATCACGAACAGTGGAGAGCAATTAAGCTAAAGTGCCACTCAGGATCTTTTTAACACAAACCACTTGATTGTAATTGTCCATATTTGTGAGAGTATGAGAAGAATAGTGGTACCTTTCCTTTGAGGATGCTACAGTGGAGGCTGTTGCTTTCCTGTTCATAGAGCAGACTGAATTCTAGAGAGCCCAGAGTGGCTGAAAGAAACCCAGACCAGTCATTTCATTAGACTTGAATAATTAAGAGTATCAATACAGGGGAAGAATCTCTTGTCATTAAAGAACATTCACAATACGAATGAGAATAAGCAGAACCACAGGATGTGAAGAGAGGTCCAAAATTGTGTATAGATGAGTCGCATTCTTGCTTTTTTTTTTTTTTTTTTTTTTTTTTTTTTTTAAATCGACTTATTTACTTAAATAGCAGAAAATCTCATTAGAAAGCAGGAAGATATAAAAGAAATTTTAAAAAACCAAAACACCCAAGTCTCAAATGGGAGGCATTCAGAAAATAAGAAAAAAGAAAAAAAAAGACTGAAACTGCTGCCCACACAGATTTTCTTTGGAGGAGTTTCATTGCCTTACATGTAGCTGTTGGGGGATGAAATATCCAATGTCATTTCTTATTTTCTTTTATAACTGTTAGCTATCCTGGGCTGAGTTTCATCACCAATTTATTGCTTCAAAAGCACAGATGCTCTTCCAACAAGATATAGAATCTACAGCCACGCTAGCCATAATGTAAGTCTGTGCTTTGGCACAACTGTGCTTTGAGCTGAATGCTAAGAGTCACATGATCGCAATGACAATGCTGATATGCTTACCATTTGACATTATTATGGTGCTGGATGAAAAGTAAGGTGGTATTCACAATTCATTGTGAGTGTGCATGAATGTCTGTACTAAATGTCATGACTATCCATCTTATAGCGGTCAAGATATTTCACTATGAATCACAAATGTCAACCTCATAACCACTAGAGGAAAAGTCAGGGGATCACCAAAGTCTTTAGGATTCATTATCTGGTAACCATGAATTGCTGTTGAAATCACTTGAGCCACACAGCTAGCATGACTAAAGATAAACAACACTACACATTCGATTGGTTATATATATTTAAAAAAAAACCATACCTTTATAGATCAGACCTCAAAATTCTGATTATCAGACTATGTCACATTCAAAATCAAATGAAATAACCAGTTGAACCACTGAGACAGTCAGCACAGCAGGACCCACTGTTCTCACCCCTCACAGCAAATCTACAGGGAACAGACACATGAAACCACTGCTATTTCTGCCATTTTCACTCTCAACGCAGGGGATTGGATCAAACACAAGGGGGATCTATATCCTATTATCCCTGTTGCATCTTAAATTATTTGCACAGCTCCATATTCCCGGACCTCGATAAAATAAATTAACACCCAATCCCCCTGAGAGAGAATGAGGGCCATTTGACGCTGCAGGTGCAGAACACGAATGGCATGGCACCATTCTCATCATTAAAATGGGATATTTAAAAAACAAAAAACAAAACAAAAAACGGTACAGTTACACTATTGATTTAGTGACTCACATATTCCTCAGCTGTAGTTCTTGGCTATTGATTTCCATGCTTCGATATCGTATAGTGCATATCATCCAGTGCTATTAGACAGATGCTGCCAGAATGATACTTGTTGATTGCTAAGACTATTGGGCAATTTATAGATATGAATTATTACCAGCAGTGAGTCAGAATCCCTAAACAGAACAGTAATGCTGCCAAATTAAGGAAATCAACACCTATACTGTATGATGCAAAACAATGTGTTTTGCTTTATTTACATATAAAAACACCCCATTTGGTGCCATTTACCTGAAATGAGGGGAAGGAAATCACTAATGTCAAACTGTACACAAGGTGAAATTAAACTAGACACATCAGCCACTTTACTCTATGAAAAGAGACAACAGATTGTGTACTCACTGGCTTCATCAGAGTCATAGTCATTGACTTCCTCCTCCTCTGCAGCTGGGGGAGGTTGCTGTCGAGCGGGAGGAGCACTGTAGGCGGCAGGCTGCCTCCTGTCCTCTCGTACTGTGTGGGGCGCTCTTTGCTCTGGAGGAAGTGCACCAGAAGAGTAGGCACCTCCATCTCCTGCCACTGAACCTACAACCACATTCAGTCATGAGAGACTACATGCAAAAAAAAAAACAAAAAAAAAAAACACACCACTTGGGATTAAATGTTTAGCTTGTGTTTGGGGCCCCTCATGAGGACGTGTGCAAAGGTCCCAGCTGTATCTCACCCTGCTGGGCCATGGTGGCCTTACCAGCAGGCTGTGGTCTGGAGCTCTGAACAGGAATCATCTTCTTCATGACCACTGGGCTTCCCTGCCCTGCCTCTTCAGGACCTGCTCCACCCGTGGCCATGCGCACAGCTGACGGTTTAGGGGCCACAGGTGGGTATCCAGCACGGTCCTGTGGCTCCAGCCCTAAAAATAAGCATGACTAGCATAATACAGTATATGTGCACTATACATAAGGGAGAAACGCATAATCACACCACTTCAGGCTCCTACTGCAGTGGAATCTATAATACTCCCTAGTCTATCTGGATACTTTTGATGTTGTAGCGTTTTCATTGCAAAGGCATTGACCTACATACACTACAACAAGCTGTGGCAGTCAACTACTGTACATGCAGCCGCTATATAGCTACCCCTCTCTTTTATGGGGATATCACAATGCACAGGTAATCATGCTCAAAGTGTGAAATGATACAATATAACCCATCATGCCAGCACCACCTGGAGACACATCTCATATCACAGCATGCACCTTCCGACAGCTTAATTGGGCTCTCCATCCCCCTCGCCTGTAACGGTGGGCAGTAGGCCTTCTGTCAAATTTGGGAAGCAGATAAAAGGTGTGATGGTTGAGAAAAGAGCAATGAAAGGCGGGGTTGTAAGAAGACTGGTGCACAGATGCTGATGTAATGAGACTGAAGAGGTAGCGTATTGAAAAAATTGAATTTAATATTAATTTCTGCCAAAAACCTTACTTGTGCACTTATTTGGTCAAAATTATAATGACCAAAAAGATACAGATTGAAGATGTTGGTTCTGTAATTGGACTGGTGCAATATCTGGTGGGGCAGGTATTAGGAAATATGTAATGTCACTTAAATTCTAATGGCTACAGCTGGGGGATGATGGTGGTGGGGTCGACGTTGTTAGCCGCTTATCATCTTCATCTGTGAATAGAGTGCACCCTACATTAACTCTAGCTGATCATAACTGTGTCGCGAGTCAGATAATGCGCTAACTTTTGACAGTCTGGTCATTTGCCATCATTGTATCTGGACCCATGAAAGAATAACAATGTCAGCTAGACCCCCTCCTGTATAATGTGGGACAACACTGAGTATACAGGGGCTGCCAATGACTCAGCAGGTGTCGGGAAAAACCTTGCATGTATTCATGTTTGTAATATACAAAATATTGTGTTATCCAGTGACAGCTGTCCATCAACTGATGTCATGGGAAATGCCCACCCTGAGATTTGAAACTTAGATGTTGTTTCCATAAACCTGCCGAAAACGGTTTAGTTTTATCCTCTTTTAAAAAATGGAAGAATATACATAGTTTATTCTTTCCTACACATTCAAATCTCAGTTTGACTAAAAATAATTGGATAGTTGGGCAGATTTTTACATATTGAAATTTGATGCCCAGTGGCCTGACTTAAGAGAGACAGAATGTAAACACATTGATTATGACAACAATCCAACAAGTCGACCACATATGCTAATAAGGACCTGCAAGTCCTCCAAAGTAAACATTTATTATATCTGAAAAAGACAGATTAAAAGGTGAAGAGGCAAATATTGGCTGTGTCTACCTGGTGGTTGTGGCTGGGTTGCTGAGCCCCTGGGCTCAGAGGCTGGTGGTCCTTGGGGCTCGGCTGCCTCCTCTCTTGGTTTAGATAACGGCATGGGCGCAGGTAGGAAATGTTTAGGAAAACCTTTAAAGAACCAGGCGCCAGACCTCTTCCACACCTAAGAAAACAAATTAAATATGTGTTGTGCAGTTCCCAATTGAGTTTATTCTTTTATTTGTTCACCGGTGTAAAGCACTCACCTCTCGCTGTTCTCTGCAGATCTTGCATAGCCACACAGCGCGTGGCCGACTGCTACACTGTGTACCACACTTGGTACACATGTTCTACACGACAGGGACAAATAAAGATGTGCAGCTGTTCACCATTTACAATGTTATTACAAATACACAGCTCACAGAACAGGACCTGTTGTCATCTTTGGTGTGAATTGCAGCAGAGGAGAGGGTCGTTTTTTGCCTTGTAATAATTGGATGACTCATTACCTACCTTTTTGCAGTCTTCACACACCACTGAGCTGACCCCAGGTGAGCCAAGCTGCTCCCCACACAGCACACAGCGGGACACTCCATCCCCACACACAGTCTTCTTCATGTCGTCCAGGCGGTTTATCAAGCGCCTGTAGCAGCACAGGGTGACATCTCACTTAAAATGTCACCATTAATTATCCTGGGTCAAAATGTATGTACCTCATTAGTCTCAACAGGTGATACTGTTTTCATACAGGCATATTATTGGAGAAATCACTCCATGTTTAACAATGGCTCACCCAATCCTCTCTTGCTCCATAGCCTCCATTTTCTCAGCACGCGCAATCACGCTGTTTATAATCTCTTTCTCTTCATCTGTCAGGTCTGGACCAGCACCAGGGCCTTGCTGCATGGTCCAGTTGCCCCTGTCAACCAAACATATTCTCCAGTTACACTCCTGACAATTTCATGATATGATGATATCCAATCACACACACTCACACACACACACACCATTCAATGTTTGGACAAATGGAGCAAACAGAAAAAAAAAATCTGCACAGACGAAAGCAGATTGTGCACAATATGTATACACACATCACATATCTATGAATGAACATGCATTCACAATATCAACACACATTGTTTGTGGCAGATACACACAATGCAGAAGGGGAGATGAGAGAGAGTGAGTGGGAGTTTATCTACTTACTGCTCTTTATCGCTGTGTCACAGATCAAACATCAGAGGGATGCAGGTGAAACAGAGGATTACTTTTTAGTGTTGGCACAACCATGATGATGAATGACAGCACCCAAAGTGGTCCAATAAATCATGCTTACCTCCCATGCATGGTCCTCTGCCTGTCGTTGGACACCCAGCGATCCGAGCTGCTGCTCATCACCGTGTCCGTCATGGCTGTACTATCACAGTCTGCAGGTGGACACACAGAAGGACCAAGAGATGAATGCAGCATGAAGTAGACAAACAATATTTGTCTGACTATTTAAAGTTCCTAATTTAGGTGAGAAATGGTTTGGTTGGTTTTGACAAGTATCCTCAAAGCCACACTTTTAGCTATTCCCTGTTCTTATCTCATACTTATGCAGCACTAACAGCCACAGTGGGATGCTCTCTCATTAGAGTGGACATTTGTTCCAAACAGCGCTGAGCTCAAATTGGCAAACCACCAGGTAGACTTAATTGCAGAAGAATGATGTGAGGCTACTTGGTGACCTCACAAACAACAATATTAGAGGGCAAACAATCTCTAATATCAACACAAATCAATTACATTTTCCAGAAAAGTAATGACCTTTTTTTCCCTCCTTCATCTACTCGCTTCCTACGACTTTACATATCAAGCCAGAAATAGCAACAATATATCAGCTACCAATTGCAATGTAAGCACATCTCCTGGTGCCAAATCCACTGCCTAATCAGCATGATCTCCTTATGCAAAGCCTATTTTATCTTTTCTTTCCACAGACATATTGAGGCAATACATGGGCACAGGAAAACATTGCAAGAGATAGAACACAAACACACTGGATCTGTTAAATATGAGCATAAGCTACACTGACATACAGGGGAAGAGTTGTTTAGTGTGTGTATTGTGAAAGGTATAAAGCTTTTGTGACCAGAGTGAAATGACGATGAAGGGGGTGGTCTGGGTCATTTTAAATTTATGTGCACTTTCCACGTTGGGGTTGCACAAATTAGGGGTGGCAAGACTAGTTATTTTAGCAGCTGTAAGTGAAGCTGTAAAAAAAGTGACTGTTTGTGACTCTACACACATGAAAGAAACAGATGGTTCCAGATTGCAGGAGTGGCTCAATTATGCTTCGACAAAGGGGGATGAGGAGGGAGGAGGATGAGGATGAGGATGAGGAAGTGAGCTTGTATTGACAATGATTTTTAAAACAACCACCTCGTGTTGATCTTTTGAAGGCTTCATGCCGTGTCTGCAGATTTGTTTTCCTATTGATTGCAAATAAATTTGCTCACAATATCAACACATGACATGGTTATTTATCTCTGTATTTGTCACCCAGAGGGCCGCCTTCTTCTCTGACATCTGTATAAAGTTATTGTCACTGTGTATGGAAATAAAAACCGGACAGTTTGCAGCCAAGAAGAGAGCCCCTGTGCTGAGGAGGAGTCCAACAACGGTTGTGTCATCAGAGTATTTTAAGTACATGATGACAAGAGATTAGATTTTGCTATCGTATTTGTGCACATGGATAAAAAAAACAAACAAAAAAAAGCTCTCACTTGACACACCAACAATGTAAGTTCATCTCAAAGCGACACAGTGAAGATGATACAAAGTTGTCAACAGAAATCAGTGAGGCAAATGCCTTTAGGCAAGTCTGCTGAGTGAGTGAGTGAGTGAGTGAGTGAGTGAGTGAGTGAGTGAGTGAGTGAGTGAGCATGTGTGTCTGGGTGCCCTGTGTAATTGCGTTAAGTGTCAGCCAGACAATACATGGAGAGATGCTGATGCAGTCTGGGGGATACAAGGGCGTATGTCCTTAGGGCAAGTGCTGACAGTCAGAGACCAGCAGGTTCGGAAAAGGAGCAACAACGACCTCTCAAAGGAACTAAAAGCCTCTGGAGCCTCAAATGTTGAGAACTGTGGCAGTGCAGAATGGAGAGACTGCAGGTACTGTATGGTAGAGACAGAAAGCAAGGGAGGATAAAGAACGAATAATGGCGAGGATGCATAAAGGAAGAATCAATAGGTTTCTCCTGTCTTCAGCTTTTCAGACGCAATCATTTCACAGCAGTAAAAATCTTGCACTGTAGAAGGTTGTAGAAAATGAAGGAGGGGGTGAACGGGAGGGTACACCACTCACTCTCACTCATTCAGCTGCTTGTATTATACTGCATAATGCCAGGCTACATACCTTATAGAGGTCTAATCTGTTGCTGCGTTGCCTGCAGGATTCACAGAATAACAAATTTACTGTGCTATCAATAGACTCTCTGGGTGTGGGCTTTTCCCTCTGCTGCTGTTGCTGCATCCAACCAACAGTGGCACGGCAGTCCTTGGGGAGCGTTTGTCTTATTCTGCTTTTCAGCAGCAGTCTGATGGTTCAGACATAACTCTTGACTGTACAGTTCTTATCATACAGTGTACAGTGAGGCTCTCAAGCGTGGCCTTCCTTCACTGGCCAAAATGAATTTCACCACTTTTGTTTAACATCCCTGGACAAGTAGATGCAGAGAGGGGAGGAGGAGAGGCATTCGGACTTGGGCTGGTTAATCACTGTCTGTCTGGTGATGTGGACATACTGGTGTCAATGCATCACATATGCAGACTGTTAAAGTGAGCATCTTTGCTGAAGGTGACAATCCAAGGAACAGCACATATACACATATTCCTGTCTGCTTTGATGCTTCAGACAGAAAAACACAGCTTGGTTTCATCTACTGTACATTCAGTGACTTTTTACAGCTCAAAAAGTTTGACACATACATATTCAAAACATAACAGAGGCCAATTATAATGGGCTGTCTCAACCAAAATGTATTACTGAGCCTCGTTATTCTGTAGTCATAACACCACTATAACCCTCAGTCAGATTACATCCCCTATGCTGTCAAGGGTATAAATGCAAATCATCTGCGTCATCTAACTTGGTGCCACAGTTATCTTGTACATGTGTTCCTCTCCTATGAGAGGACTTAGTCAGGTTGTGGGTCATGAAGCCTCCATGACGCTGGTTTCAGACGTGGCAGTGACACCTGGGAACAGTGTGAGCAACACCACACACTAGTGTCTACAAATACACCAGACATGAATAGTAACAGATCCTGTGTGAGATGACAACAGGAAAGACCAGAGGGAGAGTTTTGACTCAGATAATCATCTGCCGTATCATCATAAGTCATCCATGCAGCAGGATCTCTCCTATATAGAATTTCATATGGGGGTGGAGATGCTCAATTTAGAAACCTGCATCTCTCCTTCGGGCCTAGTCAATACAAATCTGCATCTGTACATCTTCAGGGATGCATACATCCAGAGCATAACCTACACACAAAGCACTTGCAGGCCATTTTTAGAAACACAGCGATGCATTCTCCTTGGATACTTAGAAGTGAATGCTCAGTGTGAGTAACTCACTTGAAGTCTTATCAGGCACTTTCACAGATTTATGTTGTTATGCGACTTTCAATAGCAGGTGAGTGACTCATTACTGCAGAATAGATGACTTGAAATGGAGTGGACTGCAAAGTTGTTGTTTTTTTCCAAGATTTTGTATTCACTTGTTGAATGAAGAACTGGAGAAAGCAGGCAGAGTGACAACAAGGCAGCAAGGCATTGATGGAATGATCCAACATGGATCATTATGGATGCACCACCCGGAGCTTAAGTGGGGGATGGGAGATAGAAGGAAAGTCGTCTCCAGTTCCCTTGGACTGAGATCAGCAAAAATAGAATGTGCAAAAGCAAAGTTTTTCATTCCATTATACATTTAATATATTTGGGTTTAGGGCTGTTGGTCAGACAAAACAACAATTTTATTAATGTGCTCTGGGAAATTGTTATGGGTGTGTGATTAAACGATTAATCATTCACCTTGTTGTATTCAATGCTAAAAAAAAAAAAAAAAAGGGGCAGTAGCTTGGTTGACTCCATCTGTACTATACAGCATACTTCACAGCATAACAGCAACTGTGCCATTAATCTGATTTTCTGTTAACACCCTGCTATGTGTCCTATTTGTACACATATTGAATATAATGACACTCCAACACCACGTGGGACTGCACTTGAATTCCAGGGCAAGAATTCCCTTGCCACCCTCCAAGAGGGACATTTCTAAAATGGGTTAATGAGGATCGGAGATCAATGCCAAGTCCTGAATTGGTTTCACTTTCATTTATCTTTGATCAGGCCTCTATTCGTGTTTTGATGCCTGGGGCTTTGTCTCACTTACGTATATTGGAGGTCGCCTTAAAGATCTCCACCCAACTGTCCACCAGCAGCCTTTACCACTGGCCGACGCAGAGTCCCTGCGGGCTCAGATCAGCACTTTCTTCCAAACCATTTTCCAAGGTGCTAAATAGATGTCAGACTTGATATTCATGTCAGCACAGCATATCCACTCCACCAGTGATTTAATAATCCTGGTGTAACCATACACATTTCTATCAGGTTGCCGTGACCATTAATGTTTCAGCAGCCAAAACACAGTATGCTGTTTCCCATTACAGGTTCAATAACCTTACAACTGTCTGCAATTTTTCAAAAGGCTGCAAGAAACAAGCTCAGCTACAACATTCTTTAACTTAACCATTACTAGGCTCATACTGCCTTGTATGGCTTTATAATGTATCCTGCTGTAAATAAATAATGATTATTGATATGTCGGGTGACACTGACATCCTCTTCAAAATTCAGACTCTCATATTGTTAGAACTGTCCACCAGACTACATGGGACATTTGGGAAGTTTTAAGATTTGAGTTTTAATTTGTGTTGTGTAGTGTGTCTTGAAAAAGAAAAAAAAATGAAAACATCTTTCTAAACCAGAAGAGGTGGGTTAAAGTGGAGAAGGTAAATCATTTTTGGTCATCATTTTCATGCTCTACAATCTGGCCCAGCTGTATCTCGGATTGTTTTATGTATTATGACACAAAACAGTCTGAAATCCTCAGACATGAGACTCCTGACTGGTCTACAGATATGACTATCCTGTGGTGATCTGGAAAATCACGTGTGTGGACTGAAAGTCTATAAATACAGACTTGTTCAAGAGCCAATCAGAAGTCACAGTCATCACTATAAAAATCCTTTAAAACATATGGAAAATAATATCAGAAGGTTTCCTGTTCTAAATACACAGCAGCATTGATGACCTTGGACACAGTTCAATATGGTTTGAGCGGCAAGAAACTAAAAAGGATGCATGTATGTAGCTTATCTTTTTGCTCATGTCAGTCAAATTCACTTGCTAAACTGGCAGAAAGCATTTGAAAGTATGCCAATATCTCAACTTAAAACCAAACCTTATTGACAATTGCAAGAACAAGGATTATTATAATAAATATGGAATTTCATTCCAAAAGACACAGCAAAAAAACTGAACCGACTGCAGTAAAAGACAACTCCATTAATGCTTGTTAGTGCCAAGTTATGCGTCATCAACAGACCTTCACTTAAATGTACTGAAAATGTGAAGTAGTTGACAATACCTTGACTCACATATACTATACACTACCTAACATCAAGAAGCACAACCAGCTGCTCCCTCACACTCTGTGGTGACACATGAGGGCTGAAAGTTGGTGGTGCAAACATCAAAAAAGAAATTCAAGGCCTGTGCAGAGAATAAAATGTCCAATCTTATAACTGATACCACCACATAGCTGACCAGCCCATAAATACAGCATCAATGTGCCCAAATACAGCCTCACAGAGCCACTACCATGAATGTAGACCCATTTGAATTGAAAGCATGATGTTGGTGTTATTCTAAAAAAAATAATAAAAGAGGTTCAAAACAGTTCACAATGCCCAGGTTCCTTTTCATGAGATTTGTTGAAGAAAAATATTGAACACCACCAGATTTCTCAGATTTAATCATCAGAAACCATGATATCAGAATCATGGTAGATTTATTTCATGTTTAAACATTTAAATTTATAACATAAATTTTCACATTTGTCTGTTACTGCACAATGATCCTAAATCTGACCACCATTTGGTTTTATACACTAGCTTCCCACAGTACTCAGCTACTGGTGTCTAATGTTTACACACCAAGAGACTGGGGAGAAAAGGTGGGAAAGACCAAGCACATGAAGAAGCCACCCACTGTCAGTTGCATGGCACATCTCCATCCATCCCCCATAGAGGACTGTGAGATGCCAACGTACTGTAGCAACACACTTAGGCTTGGACCTGGGCAAGATTGTAAAGCACTGCACCAAGAAGCCCTCCACTGCAGGAAGAAAACATCACTCAGCATTTTTTAATTATTTACAACTCCCACTCCCATTGCCTTTCACTCTGTATAAGTCCCCTCTTTAAGGCATTACTATGCACTTTATGATGCTCAGATCTTGATCAAACATTAACAGCGGATTTTAGGGGGGGGGGGGGGGGCATAGTTGGCCAGACAAAAAAATGATTGAACTCATTGGGCTCTATTTTGGGAAACAGTACGGATGTTCGGGCTATTGGTCTTTTAGGTCTGTGGCATAGATGTAGTATGTTTTCAGTCAGACAATGGTGTTGACAGGGACCATCTGCGGGACCATCTGTGAGGACTCTTCACCTCTCAAATGTGAGAGCATTGTGCCGTTTCAACTACATTCTCAAGGCAGGCATGGCTCCAGGTCCCGCATCGCTGGACGACAAACAGGAAAGACCATCCAGTGACCAACAAGCTACCGTGCTGTTATCTCGCTATCACTTCAGCCTTATCCAACAGATCTTAACCTGGTGGGTACTGAGAGAAAAAAAACAGCCTGGTGTATTTTCATTCTTAAATCCACCCAAAACACACTGAATTAGCAGCCTATATCCTATACAGTAGGTCTCATTTCCAGTAATCATCCTCAAATCTAGTAGAAAAAAAAAACATCTGCTGACACATTTTCTCAGACAATTTTCTGTAAATTCAGAGACTGCTTTTGTTCAGGCCTTATTTGAGAACTACTGAAGTAAACAGCGATTGGACATGGAGTGCTCAATTAACTGCACTACAGCCTGCAGTAAGTCTTAAATTTGCTTGGCTGTTGGTGATTCATCCTTGTATGCCCCAGAGGTAAGAGGTGGGACTTGGAGAACTGGCTGCTGATGCATTGGCCAGTAATGCTCCTTCAATTTCCTCTCATCTTATCTTAGGGAAACAAGTAGTGCCAGACAGGGGCATTAAATCAGCACTCTAAAGGTCTGTTTTAAAAACTGTCTGCATCTATTTCCTAACCAGAAGTAACCTACAGTACAGTCTGTGGTCTGTTGAGATAATCTACATGGCTGAGAACGTATAAAAGGGATGTCAGATCTGCCATCAATCCCTTGGTGGGATGGCTGCGATTCTGGCTCTTTGTTGCAACGCTTTGAAGATCTGACACGGCTCAGCAGCTGGATATTTGACCCTCCCTCTTCTCCAACCAGCAAACTAGCAGCAACAATGCCCCTGGGTGTTTTTAGCAGATCTCTATTGGCAAACAAGAGCTTGTTCTAGTCTGGAAACACTGCGGCACTAAAAAGTAATCTGTTTACCCAACTTTTGAGACAAAAACTCCTTTCGGAAAGACTTGAGATGAAGAGTGCAACAGCATCACTGCGGCTACAAACTATGCACAGAGGTGATTTTAATCAATTAAATGGATGTGTAAGGGATTTTAAATGGAAGTGGACATGGGAGAAATGATATCTAGAATCAATCCCAGCCCAATACAAGACAACAGCAAGGAAATTTTGGATTTTTACCTCCTTGCGTTCTTGGGGGAAGTTTGTTTAAAGGCCACATTAATTACATCTGTCTTTTCCAATATGCCAGAGCATTTAGGCAGATCTAATCACCAGTTGTAGAGAGGCTGGAGAATCGATTCTCATCCACTGCTCTGATGAGAATCTGAAGATGAGGCCACTCCCTTCTGAAGCTCAACCACAAATGGAAGAAGAAAAAAAAAGGTCTCCTCATGCTGTACAACAGGTTTAAAGCCTTGCTCAAAAACAGTACACAGAAACCTACAGATATTAGAATATAACACATAATTTGGGATCGAAGTTCCATATATGGACTGTGAAGAACACAGAGGAACATAGAGTCACGCACCTTTACCAACTGTGGCCATGGTAACAAGCAAGATCAGAAGACGAGAATCAGAATGATTAGACGCTCTGTGTGTGTGTGTGTGTGTGTGTGTGTCCACCAGTCTGTTATCTTACTACCTGTGCCAAATTTCAAAAGTCCATACAGAATGGGTCACAGTTTTAGTAACGGTGTCAGTGGATCATGAAACATGGCTGCAATTTGACCAAAATGCTGCATCTCAACAGTCATAGTTGATAGGAGGTTGCAGAGGAAGACAAGATGAAGGCATGGGACTCTGAGTACAGTCTCCTTGCATCCTTCGGCTTTAAATAATGCAGTTAGCGTGCACAGCACTTACTTCATTCCTCCATCTTTTTTCACCTCTTCCTTTTACTCAACGTTTCTCACATTTCTCCATGTGTTGTATGACATATTCTCTTAATTCTCTCTTGCCTAATTTCATTTTTATCTCTGCACACAGAGGAGTGTGGTAGGCTGACACAGTAATACAAAGAGAGAGGTACCAGCATAAGGGTGTAGTCCAATCACTACTGTAGTTGCTCATGTGAGAGGAGGCAGCTGCAGATATCTCAGACTGTTCATTCAGTCTTTTTTCCCCTCCCCCATTTAATCCCCATGCTTCAGGTCTGTAGGAGGAGTTGGAGATTGTGGAACTGGGAGGCAGATTTTTTCTGTCCTCCTTCCATACTGACACTAGCAGCAATTAACTGCTTTGGTCCCAATAAGTCAGTCTACAACGCACGGTGAGTTGTAATGACCCACAGGTGCAGAATGAGATAAAATCACAACAAGTAGGCAACTGAATCACCTGTCCTGTAGCACAGCTGGAGTTGAGAGCTGCCCTGCCCACGTCAGCATTTGGAGGCATCACTGATGTTTTCCTCCTGGTCTGCAGGCACATCAAGCCCCAGTGTGCGCTCCTAAAAATCCTGCAGCAACGCCCAGGGACTGCAACCACACAATCTCCCACATGACTTACCAGGTCTGTTTTCTTATATCAGATCTGCAACCAGGAAGCACTCTTGTTTTAATTAATCTCGAAAAGGGGGATGGTGGGGGGATGGTGGGGGGATGGGAGGGTTTAATCGTCACCTATCTGAGTAAGAGTTAAATTTACCATAGTCATTCATGAATAAGCTGAGTACATAATCACAACAGCAAAGCATGCTGTAGTAAATCAATACAACAATTCAAAATAAGGAGACAATCAGCTCAATTTAACACCTCTGCATGAATGACAGGAACATTCTGCTGCAGAGCAGCAGTGTTTTCAGTAAGTCGTGTTTTCCCTAAAACAAAGGAATCAATCAAATGTTCATTTACATAATTGGTACCTCACATAGGTTAATTAGCATCAGCAGCTTCATGCATACTGAGCGCACTGCACACATTCACAAATGTCCCCCTTTTTCCATTCAAATGACTCAGTAAGTAACTGGCTCATAGAGACAATGAAAATCTGTTCCATCAAATTCAATAAAAGCATGCAATGAAATATGTTCTCTCGTAAGAGATCATCTGGTCCCTCTCTCTTGTGAATGAAATGCTGCATTCATTCAACTTGTAAATGAGAAAAATCTAATTTAATTCACTGAGTCACTGGCCACACGCAATAACCTCAAAGTGATTTCAGGTCGAGGATGCAATGTTTGAAAATCCTTCGAAGTCGATTGTAAAAATAAATAAATAAATAAATAATAATAATAAAACCTACCCGAGAGTCCAGCCCAGCCTCTCTCTCCTCTCTCTCTCGCAGTGCTGAATGATGCGGACTAAATTTCTGTGCAGCTTTTGGATCCGACCACAGAGTCAGTCATTGCGCATGGTTCCTGTCACCAAAACCCCAGGTTTTTATTTTTTGCCTGTAGGAGTAGTCTGTTGCTACAGTCAGCGCGGATCTCCACAATGCGTGGGAACTGGTCTTCTTCTATCCTGTGTGGAGGATGGAAAGCCCTTGGTACCCTGGGAAGGAAACCCCTGGATCTGAAGTGATAACACTGATGCTTAAGTGGACAGTCATCACCTGATCAAATACTCTCTATAACAGCGCAGTGTATAAATGTGTCTCATGATCCATGCGGCCCCATAGAGAAATCAGTCAATTTGAGAAGATCATGTAATAACTACGCTTTATGGTATATGTAATTGTAAAAAGAATTAAGCTACTATTCTCTTTTTATCCTAAAAGTCTTTTTTTTATTCTTTTGTGTTTAAATGTATTCTTTATAAGTATACACACTTAGAAATATCTACTTGTTGGCAGCAAACAAGTATGGCTATTTGAATATGTCCATATGTCCTACATAATCATAAAATGTGCCAATGTCTTGTCAGAAAAGTTAGGCTAATATCTTTTTCTTCAGCAAAAATGCAATCTCCAAGAAATAGCCACTAAAATCCTAACACCAGTGTCTCAATTAAAAGAGCATGCCTCCGCTTTGTTTCTACTGTGGATATATTGCGCCATCTAATGGATTAAGTATTCATTGCGCTAAAAAAAAAAAAAAAAAAAAAAAAAAAAAAGAGGATGAAACTCGCCCCTTATTGCATGATACATTTCTGTATAATAAAATATTAATTGGTACGTAAAAATGCAAACACACTGACTGGGAGAACAGTCTGCATTTACAGTAAAAGACGTGCAGCTTTTTAGCAGTCATGCTGTTTGTTTTGCCCATGGTTTTGCCACACCTACACACAAGAACAGACTGCGGAAGACACAAGATTACTTCTTTTTTACTTCCGTGTTCGTGTCCCGCCATAGAGAGACTCAGAAAGGGGAAGTGTATACCGTGCTGCTTAAGATCTGAGCAGAAATGTTTGGAGAAACGTTAAACGTACGGATATCTGTAAAAGTATGAGACGCAGATATTCCTGAAAACTGGCTTTAGTAAAGATATTTAGCGAGCACCCAGTACGCATGCGTGACACAAATGAGCGATCCTGTTAGCTAGGTACCGTCACTTATGATCATTTTAGACCTTTGTTTGAACATAGCACTATGGATAAATAAATAGTGAACACATTATATACGGTCTATGGTGCTGACTAACGGACCAGGAGTTTACAAAGGCTGAACGCAATTACATTTAAAAGTGTTTTCAGGCTGTGATATGGTGTGAACTATCTTGACAGTGTATATTCTTTGGTCACATGACTGCGTTTTACCCGCTGAAGTCACCTGATTTGTTGTATACTGATGAAGAGAAATGGCTGCTCATCTGTCTTACGGGAGAGTCAATTTAAACATTTTGAGAGAAGCAGCACGAAAGGAGCTGCGAGAGTTTTTGGACAAATGTGCGGGAAGCAAGGTAACTGAATAAACACACAGGAACATCAGTTAATGTGACGGCTAAGCCTCAACGTTACCATGGAGCTGTCAGTTGAACATTAGTTACGTCTTCTCACTAACTTACCTGGCAAGAGGCCTGTCTGTGATGTATATGAGTTGTAGCTGCATATTAATTTATTATTAGCCTATAACATTTGTTGCTGCTGCTAATTCATGTCCCGTGTTTCCTCAGGCCATAGTTTGGGATGAATATCTGACGGGACCTTTTGGACTGATAGCACAATACTCTTTACTGAAGGTAAGTGCTGTCTGTGAGCAGTTTTCTGTATTGTAATGTAACTCAATAAAAGGCCAGAACCAGGAATCTGAAGACAAATGCACAGTAATCTGTCATATATCTAAGCTGGTTTTCTGTTAGCTGTAGATATCAAACACACCTTGCATGGTTATTACTGTGTTTTTCCAGGAACATGAAGTGGAGAAGATGTTCACCCTCAAGAGTGGCCGGCTCCCCCCTGCTGATGTCAAAAATATTATCTTCTTTGTCCGTCCCAGACTGGAGCTTATGGATATCATTGCTGAGAATGTGTTCAGGTTTGTTGATGCATCTCAATTTCAACCTCCACACTGTAATCATTGATATGATGATGTCAGCTAAGTCCAGTATGTGTAAGTCTGTCCTGTCACTTTCCAAAGATATTCACTGTTTTTACCTATTTTCTTCTGAATTGTGCTTTTGTTTTTGTTTTTCTCCTAGTGAGGATAAGATGCATTCATCACGTGACTTCCACATTCTGTTTGTGCCTCGGAGGAGCATGCTGTGTGAACAGCGGCTGAAGGAGCAGGGCGTGCTAGGCTCTTTCATCAACATTGATGAGTATATTCTAGATCTGATTCCCTATGATGGTGACCTGCTCTCCATGGAGTATGAAAGTGCCTTCAGGGTATGTTTAACCAGTACATCTCAAATAAATATCAACCATTAACAGAAAAAAATGCTATGTGACGTGGTTGTTTAAATTTAACAAACCTCTGGAAAGAAATATTTTGGATACCACATCTCATCCATTTATATCTGTGATTTCTAACTGTTGTGACTTATTTTTGTTGCATTTTGCCTCATACAGGAGTGCTACTTGGAAAATGACCAAACAAGCCTTTATCACACAGCCAAAGGCCTCATGACCTTACAGGCATTGTATGGCACCATTCCACAGATTTATGGGAAAGGAGAATGTGCTCGGGTGAGTATGGAGCCAGCTGGGATAACTTTGTATGAAAACTGATTGTAAAAGTATTGTAATAAAACTGATACTCAGCAGCAGTGAAGAATTTCTTTTGAGAATAAAATTCTCTGCTTGTTCTCAGCATGTCGGCAACATGATGCTGAGAATGAAGAGGGAGTTTGCTGGTAGTCAGAATCAGATCCTGCCAGTGTTTGACACTCTGCTCCTCCTGGACCGAAACGTTGACCTGCTCACCCCTCTGGCAACACAGCTCACCTATGAAGGTCTCATCGATGAGATCTATGGAATCAATAATGGTCAGGAAGAAATTTTTTCAATTTCTTCTCATATTTGTGAACATCAACCTTGTACTGATGTACTGTTATATTTATCCTCCTGTCCTTGTCTTTACGTCCTCTGGCTTACAGGTTATGTCAAGTTGCCTCCTGAGAAGTTTGCGCAGAAGAAACAAGGTGAAGCAAGTAAAGATTTACCCACAGAGCCCAAGAAGTTACAGCTCAACTCAGCAGAGGAACTGTATGCCGAAATCCGGGACAAGAATTTCAACGCTGTTGGAGCAGCACTCAGCAAGAAGGCCAAAATAATTTCTGCTGCCTTTGAGGTTTGTCTTTCTTCAACTTCAACACTCTAGCATATTAGTCTGCTGAAACAGCGTTCTAGATGTACTAGGCATTGTAACAAGAAAGCATATTACACTATGATCCTATGGATAGATCACAGACATTGTGACTGATCTGATCTGATGATCATCTCTTTGGCATTTTGCCTCAAAGGTCATAATAGAAATCCATGAGGTCAGGGAGGTCATGACAACCACCTTGAGATAAGATACAGTATTAATCTGTCAAACAGAAGGCTTAACAAGACCACCATATTATCATTCTGTTATCTACTCAGAATTCAGACACACTGAGTGTAGTACAAACTACATTAGTACAGATTGTTGATAAGCAGAGTTATTCTAACCCTGGAAAGCAATGAGCATTAGCAGGCTGCTCTTTGCTGATGAGGGGACAGATGCTCCCGATCAGAGAGGTTTCAGAAACACAATTAATTGATTGTGTGGTTGTTGCTTAGACTGAAGGGAATCTGTGCAGAAAGATACCAGACTGAGATACTGTAGTATTATATGTGTTGTGTTACAGAGAAAGTATCCTCAGCTTTGTGTGTTTGTTTTTGGAACATTTTAATTAATTGTCATGCCCAGACCTGTTTTAAATAATTGACTTTTTGTGATAATTAAATTGGTTTTCACTATTGCAATATTAAATGTATCAACAGCTCGACTAGTAAAGTGCGTGCTATATGTGCTATATAACGTGCTATATGATATATGATTGTCTTGTCTCACAGGAACGTCATAATGCCAAAACGGTGGGAGAAATAAAGCAGTTTGTGTCTCAGTTGCCTCACATGCAAGCAGCACGGAGCTCACTGGCTAACCACACTTCTATTGCAGAACTCATCAAAGACATCACCAGTGCGTAAACAATCTCATGTATACCTTCTGTGAACCACATCACATCTTACTGGTCTGACCAAATCTCACATCATATTTTCAATAATTACCAAGTAAATCCTTGTGGTTTGTAAGAACTTGCTAATGATCTCCCCAAAAAATAAATAAATTATATATATATATATATATATTTGACACTTCATGACACTGTTTGTTTGTTGTGAAAGGTGTCAAATACATTTGTTATATTGTGAAAAAAATCAATCTCTTGTTGTCTTGTCTCCTGTCTCTTCTTTCAGCATCTGAGGCCTTCTTTGATAACCTAACAGTGGAGCAGGAGTTTATGACGGGAGTCGACACAGACAAGGTACACAAAACCTTCTCTTTTTGCAAAAAATATTATTCTTTAAGATTTTGTAATAAAAATCTTTAAAACTGTAAAATAAGGAATGTCTTTTCCATTAGTTTTACAGGTTTTACCTCTTTATTTATTATTTATCAATGGATGCACTTAAGTTCTGATTAATGCTCTTTTATAACCCAGGTGAACACGTACATTGAAGACTGCATTGCCCAAAAAGACCCACTGATCAAGATTTTGCGTTTGGTGTGCATGCAGTCTGTCTGCAACAATGGCCTCAAGCAGAAGGTGTTTGACTACTACAAGAGGGAGATTCTCCAGGTAGAGTGAAAGACACTCAAACAGTTCACATCTTCTCACAGATGCCCACAGATTCCTGCTGCATCAAACAGAGACAATAATAATGTTGGTGAATTTTGGTGTATTTTGGGTTTGGTTTTTATCCAAGAAAAACATCAAGGGTCTCCAAAATTACAAAGAAAAACATATTTTGCTTACACTGCTGGCATCTTGCCATGCAGATGGTTTTGCTCTTATAAGCTGAGGTTTTCCTATATCTGCCTCTGAAAAATCTGCCACAAACCCAATACGATGGAGGGGAATGAAAATTCATCTGTACTCCTCAGAGCACTTAAATAACATTTTAAAAAAGCTATAAATAAGTTGCTTTTCCAGAAAGGAAGTCCAGTTTTCATAAAAAATAATTTTATTAGTGAGGTCTGCTGGTTATCCAGAGTAAATAGGACATTGTTTCTGGAAAGGCAAGTTGTGGTTGAGTATTTCAGATGTCATTTTTTGCTGTGTCAGATTGATATCTCAACAGTTCAGTACATAAAACCAAAGATTATCTGCTTGGGTATATACTAGGGATCACAAAAAAATTGCAATTTGGGTGAACCCACCCTTTAATGTATTTAACAAACTACTGAAACATACAGGTGACTGTTTTCCTCTCTATCTCCCTTCTTTGTCTTGTATGAAGACTTATGGTTATGAACACATATTAACACTGAACAACCTAGAGAAGGCGGGTCTCTTGAAGCCACAGACAGGCTCGAGGAATAACTACCCCACCATCAGAAAAACCCTTAAACTGTGGATGGAGGATGCCAATGAACAGGTATGAGATTTAAACAAAGAAGAAGAGAAGCACTTTGAGGTTTAAATGCTTGAACTTTTACGGACGTGAAGAGGACATTGCCCTTTTTGACTCTTGCTTTCGACTTCTCAGAACCCCAACGACATCTCGTATGTGTACAGCGGCTACGCTCCGCTAAGCATCCGACTGACCCAGGTCCTGGCCAGACCGGGCTGGCGTAGCATTGAAGAGGTGCTGAAGATGCTCCCAGGTCCACACTTTGAGGAGAGACAACAGCTTCCGGCTGGACTCCACAAGAAACGTAAGCACCAACACAAACTGGGTCTGCTGTTTTCCCCACTGCTCATTAAACAGCCTCCTGTCTGCTCCATGTAGATAAGACACCGGCTTTGTTCCTATTTATGTCAAATGCTGAATGGCAGCAGATTGATGGCACTGAGTTGACAACACTACAGAACTGCTGTCAGCGTTTGTTTGTCTTGGTGTTTGTATGCGTCTGTGTTGAAGAGAAGGACAGATAAAACACACTGTACTCAGTTTGTGTGTGACCACCAGCACTTTCCTTCAATTTTCTTCCATCCTGTCTTACTGGCAGCAGTAGGAGTTACACTGATGTGAATAATGAATTTAATTATACACTCAATTTGAAATGTGCTAATTACAACTGAGAGTTTTGGTATTAGACTTGTTGACTTGTCTCTACATGCCTGCATTACACTGGATTTTAAAAGGCGATAATAGAGGACTTGTATATAGGGGGAGGGTGACGGCTAAATTAGTGTTTTCACATTTCAGAATATCGTACTCAACAGAAGGGACTTGGCTTTGTTAAACTAAGCAATGGCACAATTTGATGGATTTGTCATAGAGTAAAATAAGGGGGAAAAAAACACTTATGCTTTCTTTTTTGGTCAATTTGTTGTGAGTTTTGTCTTTTTTTCTGTTTTTGTAACATACTTCACTTCTGTCTCCATCCCATAGGCCAGCAAGGGGAGAATCGGACTACACTGGTGTTTTTCCTTGGAGGAGTGACGTACGCGGAGATAGCCGCTCTTCGTTTCCTCTCTCAGATGGAAGACAGCGGGATGGAGTATATTATAGCTACAACGAAACTAATAAATGGTACAACTTGGATCAAATCCCTCATGGACAGACCTGAAGCCCAGATCCCCTGAGTCACCTGCGCATGCATCATCTGGACACATCAAACGCCCCGTCGATCAGAAAACACCAGCTGCTGTTTTTATGTCCATATCAGTGTGCTGCAGGTGTCTCATTGATGCCTGTGCTGGTAAGACAGCAGCAGGTTCTTTAAGTTTTTGTTTTTTTTTCCAGTCCTTGATTTGCACCCAGAATATCAAGGTGACTTAATGCTACTGTGTGTTATCCTTCTGTCCTCTGGTTATTCCATTACAGAGGTCATTGCTCTCTTATGGAGCTACTGTATGTATGTATGTATGTATGTATCATGAAACGCTTTGAGATGTTATAATCTAATGTGTAAAGATGCACTTTGATTTTGATCTTTTTTTGTAGTTCATTGTTGAACAGTTCTATGCTTTGTGTGTTTGTTCTCCCAGGTAGAAAAATAAGAAAATAAAGTCTTAACTAACTGAAATTACTCTTTGTATTACTTGTTCATGAGGGAGACTACTGTGCCTATTTTTGTTAGTGGATCATTTTTGGGAAAAGATGTCTGTGCTGAGGGAGAGGAGATGAAAGGCAGGGACGGGAGTGTATCCGTCAGTGGTGGTCCGGCTCTCTGAAGGAGCAATTAGCGCAGTAACAGGCCTCCCGATCAGCCGATAATGGTCCTGTGCTGTCTGGAGAGCTCAGCCCACAGCAGCCCATGATTTGACAGTGTAGGACACTGATTGAATTAGGAGGCCATTTGCTCCATGTTCCGGTAGAGGATAAGTGTGCTGCAGGAGGGCGTTTGATCTGTTTCAGTCAATACCATCTCCGTGCCTATGAACACAGGGAGACCCGCTGACAGCAGATATTTTGGTGTACTCTTCTTGGGTAAATCTGTGCTAATTTCATGACCTGTTTTGATTAAAGCAAAGAAAGAAGAAATACTTCAATCTGTGGGTTTTGCTTAGACCAAATAGACCAAATCTCACACTAGATTTTCTTTGATTGAGGAGCAGGTGCACAGAAGACATCAACTGCCATTAGATTATTCCCAGGGGATTCAGATCCTTGTGATCAGTTTTTGCTTTTGGCTCCTCCTCTGTCGTAAGAACCTGAAAGGCTTGAGGCAGCACACACCAACTTGGACTTCAGGGCTAGACGTACAAGAGCCCACCCTCTGATCAGCTCCTGCTCCAACTGCACCAAGGTATGTTGCAACTTTGTAAATTAGATTTTGGGCTTGTCAATGATTTTCGCATGTTTGTCTGTTTTAGTTCAGTTTTAGTCTGTAAAGCCTTTTCCAAAACATTTATTAAATAAGAAAATATTTTTATTTTTAGTATCATGTTGTAAAAGGCACATTAACATTTATTTTCATAAGCAACACATAAAACAAAATTTGCCTCTAACATATAGATTATATGAGCTTCACTATAACTTTTTTGCCCACTATATAAAAGAAGAAATAACTACAATAAAAACAACCTGCATGAATGTATTTAGTGTTGTGCTGTATATTTTAAAGCGTTCAAGGTAGATAAATGCTGAAGATGCTCAATAATTTGTATTGTTTGTGGGTATAAACAAACAAAGCAGATCAATACTGGACCCACTTTACAGATGAATTATTAACAGTAGTCTTGTGACTATGCAGCCTCTTCAGCTCCTACAAGTGTAGAAGCAAATCAATTTACACCTCTAATGCAAGTAAACTTCAAACACATTTAATAATATATTGAGCAATTAAAATGTATTTGCTACTTATTGAAATGTGTAGTTCTGAGAATTTTAAGAAAGCAGAGGCAAGAAAAAAAAAACACATCAAGTGGCATTTATCCCAATGACTTAATCTTTTTTGCTTAATTTCTGTGGGTTACATTTAAGTACTAAAGTAGTCATACTTGTTACTGTATGTGCAATGTGTGATGTTTCAATTAAGTTCCAGATGGTTCAAATATAATTTACTGTGTGTTTGCAGAATGGGTCGAGGTGGGAACATGGGACACCTGACTCAACCTAGTCGCAGGCAGAAGATAGAACACGAGCCTCTGGATGTGGATCCCCTGATAATCCGCTTCCTCCGGACATTGAAGGAAATCCTCAAATTTGTCCTCTTCAGCTACACTGTGCTGTTTGGTGCTTTGCTTCTTGCACGATGGACCACTTATTTTATGGTGGGAAAGTAAGACGACACAGCCCGTTCATGGACTTCAAGCTCATTAATGAAGTTGATAATGCAGACCCTGGGATTTGTGGTCTATGCTCCTATAAATTATTAATGTCTCCATACACAACAATAACAGCTGGAATGATCATGTTTCTTTCCTTTTTTGATTCACACTGCGATATAGCTCACAACTGTTGTGCAGTTATTGTGTTTTTTATAATCTAAACGGGGTGTTGCAGGCAAAGACAGAATCTCTTCAATGAAACTCATTTTAAGCAAGCCAGTTTGCCTCAGATGTATTTGTGACAGTGTGTTTAAATGTGCAGTCTAGAAACTGATATGTGCTGCATTGCAAAATGACCACAGTCAAGCTATAAAACATGTTTGTATGGTTGTGCAGCAGTGTTACATTGTTGTGTATTCTTAATTGATAAGAGCTATATAACTATATTTTTTTGGTTAACATATTTATGTAAATAAGCAGCAGTGGCAGAGTCAGTTTGTCTAAATAGCCTTAAATCTGTCTTTACTTCTCCTGAGTGAATTGGTGAAACAACTTTTTACTTTTGCTGGGATACTGACTGACTGCCAAGGTGGAACCACCAACCTGGCAAAGCAATGGATAGGGTCTATTTTCTGTCCAAGAGCATCATCGCGACTAACTACGGCCCTGGTGCCTTGACCCCAGTTCGTATGGCATAGTGTCACTCTGAACATCTATGCAGAGTGGCGTCCTCCAAAGCCGTTGTCCGGCAAATGCAAGTATCAGTGACATGTTAAAAATCTGTGGTAGCTGCAGGTGCCACCGGAAGTCCCAAACATTACATTAGTTTGTTTTAATGTGTATATTAATTTTCAAATATTTTCATTATCAATAATATTATGAATATATGTTTGTATTTAATTACAACTTAGATTAAATCTAAAATAGAAATTATATTTAAAAAAAAAAAAAAGTTAAATAACAAAAATCTACGTGCTTGGGCAAGTTCGATTTAAATCACTACAACAATCTACACGGGCGGGGTTTAGCCAGTACAGGGTTTTCTTTAATACTCCTAATGACTTTTCATTGAAAATTAAACGCGCTATGAATCAATTAATGACGTTGTTTCTGGGAAAAGGGGAAATGACCGCTGTCGGCTCAGGAGTCAGGCAGGATAACATTTCACGGTGCAGCCTCGCCGCGCTCCCTGTCGGTTTGTTGCCTACTGAACGGCTGAACGCCGCCCGCGTTGCGCCATTTTGAACGTGTATGCAGGGAGAGGCAGAGGCGAGGGAAACCTCAAAGTAGAGTGCAAAGTCTAAAAAACAGCACAGAGGGTTGTAGTTTACTTCCTTTGTTTGGAAACTGGTTCGTACTGTCTGTTTCTACTGGACCGAGCACTTGTGCGCTCCTCCGACTAAGCAGCAGCTCCCAGCCGTCATTCCTCCACTCCTTCTCGGGCAGAACCAGCCAGTCGACCCGGGTCAGCACAGCTCCAGTCCGGGGCCCGAGCCCGCTACAGACCCGCACTGTCCGAGCCGCTCAACATGGCAGGTAAAACCCGAGAGCAGAGTCTGTCCGGCTGTGTGAAGTGCCCTTATTATTCACCATAATACGTTGGTGTTCAGCGTAGATGATGTTTGTTGTCTTCTTCTGCTGTGAACAACCAGCTAACAGCTAGCCACTTCCAGATGCTAGTGTGTGTCAGTGACAGTGTGAAAGTGAGCGTTTTGCACAGTGGATATCTGAACAAGCTTAAACTATTAACCGTAACAGCATAAATTGACCTTTGTCACTAGTATGAAGTCAACGCGTGGCTTTATTCATATAATACTGATTTTAGCCAACGTTAGCACCGGGCTAACGCGTGTAAAGTTGTCTCTGATGGTGGTGCTGTATTAAACATGGGTCTGTGCCTCCTGCAGGGGCCGGCGGTGGGAGCAATGATGTGCAGTGGTGCTTTTCCCAAGTCAAAGGGGCGATAGATGACGATGTAGCTGAAGGTAAGTCCATATGGTGTTCACTGAATATTTGTTAACCTGCAATGTCTGATTAGTGTCCTGTGCACACTTGTTTTGAAGTTGTTGTTGTTGTTGTTTTTTTTTTTTTTTAATAAAAATGCTACACTTTCATATTTATGCACAAGTTTGAAACTTGGTATGTGTTTAGTTCAGTAGGCCTGTTAAAGCTCACTCCGTTCAGCTTATTTGGCATATATATTAGCTGTAAACTACTTATACAATTACCCACCATCAAAACTGTAATGCAGGTTTATATTTTTGCAGCAAAAAGATATTTCCCAAACAAGGAAGTTATTGAAGCATTGCATTTGTTTGGTTGAGCAAGGATCAAATGTGAGACATAGAGTGCATTGCAGCCCTTAAAGAAATATGTTCAAAATAGTTCCGCTCAGACTGTGAGATGCTCTAGAAGCTCTATTTTTCATTAAGCTGTATAAGAGCATGATCATCACAAAGAGTCTCTTCAGTCAAGTCACAAATAGTACATTCCCACATACTACTAGTGGTATTGCAAATAGTTTGGGTTCTTTTTGTGGAGGTTTTGAGACTTCAACTGTATGTTGAATTCACAGGATCTTCCAACCTCATGGAAAGATTTCATTTGGACTATATTGACAGCAGAAATGGTTCCCAATGAAAACCATTGACACTGAGTCTGTGGATTATCCTTAAAAACAAAGACACTTTCTGGATGGACTCTTTGCTGTTGTTGTTTTTCATCAAGAAACGATGTGCTAAGCCTAAGTGTGAAATGTTTCTTGTGTTTCTGGGGAACTCACCCTTTAATATCGCCCCAAGAATTGAAACAAGGGATCCTGGTCTATGTTAGCAACCAGGCTGACTGACAATAAAGTCTAGCAGTGTCTAGTCTACACATCTGTTTTTTTTAACTTCTAAAAACCATCTGTAATTTATGCTGAACTTTAGTCTTCAATATCTTGCAGTGCAATAGATCACTGAGTACATGGGGTTGCTCAATTAAAATAAAGTGAAAATGTAGGTAGGTTATAGGTTCATGTAGCTTTCACCTCCATATGAACGGAAAGTCAAGTGCTGGGTGCTACCTGCCCCTTGTCCCATTGTCCAATGAATAAGTTCACAGGGGCCTGAAACACTTATGTTTACAGTACACCTTGGACTTATTTGTGTGCAAAGGACTACATAGTTGTTTACAGTAAGCGTTCCCTGAGAACAACTTTAAATGTGAGCTTCTCCTTGTATTAATACATAGCAGACTGAAGACAAAACACTACAATAGTGTGGTAGTTTTATTTGACTCCTGCAGACATAGTCTCCCCTCTTTTGTTTTGTATGGGAGCTTGCATGGAGTCAGGTCGTATCAGGCACTTTGTGTGCTGTGTTAAAAGAGGAACAAGTCCGTTGCCTATATTAAGGATAGCTATCGCTCAGAATAGTGCCAGCCTGTAAACAGGGATTGATTGTTGTATTGTGGAATTTGATGAGAATGCTTGCCTTTGAAAAGTGCTGTCTAGCTGCAAATGGCAAGTTTTTTTTTTTTATCCTCCGAAGAGTGTTGGTTGACTTTCAGTTCAATTGCGCCAGCACAACGTAGTGTTTATATACACATGTATGTCACTGCACATCAGTGTATGTTCACCATGGCTGATGTTGTTTTCACCCTTCACAGGCGGCCAAAACAAGAGCAAATGGCCGCTGGAGGAATTTTGTGCATCATTGGGAAGAAATGAATCGTTCATCTAGAAAACTGCAAATCAGTACAAAATGTTTTTACAATGAAATCGCCTCAAATTTACGCAACAGTACAAGAGCAAATTAAACTTTGAAAAAGGGCACTATGTTAAAAATTAAGAGATATTCTAATTACACTACTTCATTGACAGCTGACATCATATCTACTGTTGAATTCAACCACTCTGGAGAGCTGCTGGCCACTGGGGACAAGGGGGGTCGTGTTGTCATCTTTCAACAGGAGCCAGAGGTAAGTCACATCATCTAATATGATATAAATGTGTACAGGTGTTGTCTTTCATATTTAATCATTTCGTAAATTGGTGTAGGCAAATGAAAAATGCAACGGTCTGTGCTCTTTCATCATACATAATGTTTTGACTCTTACTCTCAGTATAGATCTGTTTCTATCATGATAAGACTTGAACTTAACTCTGATTTGTGGTTTGTCGCCATTCAGAGTAAGAACCAGCCGCAGTGCTGTGGAGAATACAACGTTTACAGCACCTTCCAGAGCCACGAGCCTGAGTTCGACTACCTGAAAAGTCTTGAGATTGAGGAGAAGATCAACAAGATTCGATGGTTGCCCCAGAAGAATGCAGCACAGTTCCTTTTATCCACGAATGGTCAGTTAATTATTGTATTATAAGTGAACAGATTCACTGTTGTCTAGTAACTGGTTTTTTTGTTTGTTTTTTTTAGCTAGTGAAATTGTATCTTTTTTTTAAAGCTAAAACAAACTAAAACCTGTCCATCAGTTCTCTAGAAAAAGCATTGACTTGTCAAGTTATCACAATTAATTCAGTTTCATCTGTTCTCCCTTATCTCTGCTCTCTGTTGTTGGTAGACAAAACCATAAAGCTGTGGAAAATCAGTGAGCGTGACAAGAGACCTGAGGGCTACAATTTGAAGGAAGAAGATGGCCGATACAGAGATCCAAATACAGTTACAGCACTACGGGTGTGTAGACTTTGACAGAAAACATACATTCCAACCATGTTTCATTTCTGCTTTACGTATGAACTACAGTTCAGGTTCTGTACTGACTTTCTATTCATTCATTGCATAAATAAATTTAAGTAAGAAAAATTGATTAAAAAATATGTTACGCTTGGTTGCAAGTTGCCTAAAGGCCCAGTACTGTACTGGTATGTACAGCAACTTTTGACCCCACATGGATGGAAGTATAGTAGCAGTCAATTCAGTCAACTGTACTTAGTCAGCACTGTGGATTCTGTGTTTATTGAATTCTGTATACAATCTGAGATCAGTTGCATTGCACTTCAAATGTTCAATTGAATCAGTTGAGACAAAAGTTAAGTATTGTATCATTTCCCTTTACAGTCATTATGACTGGAGCGTTTTCATTCATACAGACCTATTTACTTGTAATATCAGCAAAAGCACAGGTGGAACTGATAACATGAATGATGGCTTCATTCTTGCAATCACTTCAGTGCAACATAGCCATCAGTGTTGTTAGTTACACCTGTGCTTGAAAAGTCAAAATGTCAAATATGAACATGGTCTATTTAGCTTTAGTTTTCAACCCTAAGTGTTCACCTCTAGTTATGTGCATCCCCAGTGAACTGCTGATCTATATTGATCGTATAGTCTCCAAATATAGCTCCAATTTAACAGACCAGCCTGATACTGAGCATTTCTTTGTTCTATGAAACAGTTATTGTTACTTCAGTATCTGTGAAACCTTTTTTTTTAACTCTACTTTGCGTTTTTCTTCAATGTGCCTGGTAATCGGCCCGTTTGTTTTTTGTTTTAATCATAAAAATCAGATTTTCAAAATGGAGTACAACATGATGACAATATAATCTACTGTATTTTATATGAAAATAAAGCAACACTGACCCCACCCCTCTCCTCAGGTACCAGTATTCAGGCCCATGGATTTGATGGTGGAGGCCAGCCCCAGACGAGTGTTTGCAAACGCTCACACCTACCATATCAACTCCATCTCAGTCAACAGTGATTGTGAGACCTACCTGTCTGCAGATGACCTTCGTGTTAACCTATGGCATTTGGAGATCACTGACCGCAGCTTTAGTATCCTTATTGTTTTTGAATTTCATCATCAATGACAGTTCAGTGACTTATGACTTTAACAGTTGAACTTATACTGTATAGGAAGGATGACGAATCATGGTATCATTTGTTATAATCACCACCAGATGGTGCCAAAGTAAGGACTTTTTTTTTTAAAATTAAACCTAGAGTTTAAATTAGGAAGTTGAATTTGTACTGACCCCAAGGCAGTTTTAGTGTTAAGAACAGTTTTAGTCCTGAATTTATCAACCATATGACTCTCTGTAACTTGTTTACTGAAAGGAGGAATGAATCATGTGACTGCCACATGCTGTTTGCTTTAACAGAGTTGCTGTAAATACAAAATAAGGCATCGTTGATATGACACCTAATTAATCCAAAGTGTCTGCTGTAGATGGATTTCTGAATGGTTGCCATATGCCACTTACATAACTATACCTACCAAAAAAATAATCTTTTACAAATATATTCTGACCCAGAGCCATGCAAAAAAGTGTTGAGCCACGGGGGAAAATGTCATTATTAGCCCATGTTTTCAGTAGATTGACATTTAATTCTTTTTTATTTATTTATTTATTTTGTTATCACTGAAGGATTTCTGTTTTAAGTTGTGAAAATGTTAGTTTTATTCCTTTTACCTTAACTTCACTTCTTCAGATATTGTTGACATTAAGCCAGCTAATATGGAGGAGTTGACGGAGGTGATCACAGCAGCAGAGTTTCACCCCAACCAGTGCAACACTTTTGTGTACAGCAGCAGCAAGGGCACCATCCGTCTGTGTGACATGAGGGCTTCAGCGCTGTGTGACAAACATGCAAAATGTAAGCAGATTGTGTTGAGGCTGTGTGTGAAGCCTGAGGTGTGGATGTTGCATGCCTAAGCAAACTGATAAGACAATGAAATCACAAAACTAAAACTGAGTTGTTTGTGTGTTGCATGGTATTGTGCACAAAAAAAATGTAGTCTGTTGATGAAGTTTGGGATAGTTTGGGTATAATACTGACATGCGTCCATTTTTTTCTTTTCTAAGTGTTTGAAGAGCCAGAGGATCCAAACAATCGCTCATTCTTTTCTGAAATCATCTCATCCATCTCTGATGTAAAGTTCAGCCACAGTGGACGCTACATGATGACCCGCGACTACCTGTCTGTCAAAATCTGGGACCTTAACATGGAGACCCGACCCGTAGAGACTTATCAGGTCTGTAACTGTTGCCATGCTTAGAAAAAGTAATAATGTTGCTTCAGTTCTTGCAGGTTCATAAATTCAATGTCATTCTCCTGGTTCTCCACAAGAGGGAGATGTTTTTGAATAGTCATAATCTTGTGATATTTTCTGCCCTGCACATTTTTTGATTGTAACTACAAAGCCCTCTTCATCACTTTCTTCTGACAGGTGCATGAATATCTCAGAAGTAAGTTATGTTCACTCTATGAGAATGACTGCATCTTCGACAAGTTTGAGTGCTGTTGGAATGGGAACGACAGGTGGGCACATTTTCATTTATTTACTTATTTTTAATCTTTTTTTTTCAGCTATTACAATTTTGAAGCAATTCTGCATTTCTGGAAGTCATTTTGGTTGAATTGCATGTTTCATGCAAAACTCACAACATACACAAATGTTTTTGGTTGACCCCTTATTTGACTCCACTGACACCAGCCTTATCAATTACTGTGGTTATCTGCTCAGTGCAGGACATGAGGTTGCACATGATTTGGTTTGGGTGGACCGAGATGTACTGCACATGCTCCTGGTTGTAGTTAATGACAACTTTAACCTTTTAATTTGTCATCCTCATGTAAATGTGGTTCACCATTCAGGTTGAGATTAAAGTTGGGACTCGCACTGACTCATACTTTGTCTCTCTGCAGCGTCGTGATGACAGGTTCCTACAACAACTTCTTCAGGATGTTTGACAGAGGCTACCGTCAGGATGTGACCTTAGAGGCATCACGGGAGAACAGCAAACCGCGGTCGGTGCTGAAACCTCGCAAAGTAAGCACAGGTGGGAAGCGCAAAAAGGATGAGATCAGTGTAGACAGTCTGGACTTTAACAAGAAGATCCTGCACACGGCCTGGCATCCTCTGGACAACATCATTGCTGTGGCCACCACCAACAATCTGTACATATTCCAGGAAAAACTGAACTAGCGTTAGATGAACCGCTCAGATCCCAGTTTCTGCTAAAGCCCCACTGCTCTGATACGTGCATAAAATAATATCTGTCTTTGGCTAAATCCTCAAGTCTGTACAAGATCTGTCCTTGATTATTTTAGTACTGAATGTGACGAGTGTTACTCATGCAGTACCTCCCAGCAGGCCATCAGCAGGGTTTGTAGATCTCAGTCCAGACTTTAGGATTTAGTGTCATAGTAGTCCTCCGAAGGGAGCGCTCCATTTATCCAGCTGTAACTCCACTACATCCCAAACCAAAGGGAAGATGTGTTAAATACACATATTTGGCTAGTTTGTTTATTATTTTGTGCCATCGTGACATGATTCATTTGTCATAGCTACTAATTGTTCATAAGTTACTGTAGCTACCATGTTTTATTAGTTTGAATAGGAAATTCTTTCTACTGTTTATACATCTTTCTGTCACAAAGTTCCTTTTTGTACTGGCCTGAAGCACTGCTAATACAAGCTGTCAACACTCCATATTTGCCCCAAGTATTTGTCAAGTTGCCAAGTTCACTCACCACTCCTTCCCTAATATTTAGTATGTTAATGCTGTTAAAGGGCCATTCTAGTGTTTTCTCATATTTAGCTCATTCTCTGCAAAAAAGTGTATTTACATTACTGCCAACCTTTTTTCCACAGAGTACCAATATTTATTAGATTGTTTTCTTACCTTCAAGGCAGCCACTAGTTTACATTCATCATTTACAGTAAGAAAATCTCTTTTCGAAGACTTAAAACTGATCACAGTGAACATTTTGTTCTCCTTGTCTTAATTAATGTTTGGTAGTGGGGTTGCTAGCAGGGAGTGTTTTCCTCTGACATCTGACACTATCTTGTAATCTACCTAACAGAAACCATTTTTATTTTCTCAGAAATAATGAAAGTGAGTTTATCCTTTAAAACATTCATGTTTCTTAACGTTTGACTTTTGGGTTAGTTTGTTTCAGCATAGCTTGTAAATGAAACGGTTTTTGAGTAGCTAGAGCTAAAAAATATAATGCTGTAGCATCATGAGTACATCAACATCAGGTTTTTAAAACATTTCCTCCTCTCACCTGTATTAACAGAACTACATGTTCAGAGATGGATTACTGATGTCAAGCAAGTTGCAACACTAAGTTGATTTTAATAGTGTATAGAAATGGCTACTTTGTGGAAAATTGTTGACATTAATGAATATGCAATTTCTAGTTAATGGGCTAAAACAAACAAGCAAAAAGACCTTTGAAGGCCTTTTAACATGGACACAAGAATGGCATGCACACACACACACGCACACACACACTCAGCAGGTATTACGGTTTTGGGAGGTGAATGGGGGCTAATCATGCCAAAGTAACCAGTCCTCTACACTCGTAAGTTGTAATCATATAAAGCTGTCTTGCAGACGAGGTGCCCCTGGTCAGACTGGTGACCCTTGCACATGTGTGGACCACCATTAAAAAAGCTCAGGACAAAAGCTTGTTATATACGTGGAAGAGCATGATGTGGCCTAATTCTCTCATGGTCTGTGGTACCAAAGTTGAGTGCTGCTGCCAGTTTCCCCACAAAGCCCGTCATGTTGTTGCTGATTGATCGATCACTTTGCCCTCTGGATCTAGTTTCTGTTCGTAGAGTTTTTTTTATGATGTTTTGTACTGTACCTGATAAAAAGAGAAGAATAATCACTATAGCTGATTTATTTTTGTATAAATTAAGGCAATTGGATTACAGTCTGATCACTGTAGTTTCTTTAGCTGTCTATCTCGGACTGATTGTAGATGGAACGTTGCCTGATCAGGTAACCCTTTTTTCTTTTTTTTTGTCATATGACCTTGCGTCATGTTGTTCATTCTGGCAGGTATTTGTTTTAAAGCTAGACTTTTTGTGACATCGCAGAAGTGTGTCGTTTCTGATGTGGGACGTCCAAAGACAAGTATTTTCAGGTGTCAGTACCTCTGTAGTCATAAGCACTATAACAGTTTATTTTTTTAATTTGGCTGACTGTAACTGATGTTTATGTAGTACTTATTTAGACGCTTCAGAGTTAGATTCTGAGTTCATTTTGTTTCTTAACGTTCTGTTTTTGTGCCATGGTTTTGTTTGTGAACTATTTTGCTTGCTGTGAAAGAATAGGCCCTCATCGGTCTAAGTGGGAAAGGCATTTTTAGTCAACCATTAAATTAACAATCTTAAAACTGTCAAATCAAGTCCACTCTGAAGCTAGTTAAGTAAATTGACTAGGCAGGAGTTACTGATTCAGAATTATTGTATGAAACGTTTTCTCTCTCCTGATGCAGGGGTGGCTCTCCTATTGACTTGTTTATTTAAAAGGAGAATTAAGTGGAGCACTTGGTCTGCAGATGATTGATGTATGGAAGCTGTTATTAATGACTGCGTTGAACATGGGGAAAGTACTTTAAATTAAGTCTACTGTTTCTCTGCTACGCTATGCTTCACTCACACGCTGCCATTTCTCTTCTAGAGCAAACAGGTTAATTATAGCACAGATGGTTTTTTTTCTCCTCTTTTCTTTCTGAAAATACTGTTTGATGACATAAAGCCATTGAATCAGGGCATGAATCTTACTGGTCCACTGGATCATATTCATGTAAATTAATGTGTCACTTTTATCTTTTAGACAACTGATTTCCAATCACTAGAACGCCACCAAAATAACCATCTCCACACAGTGGTGTTAAGCTACTGTTGAGTGTCACTTCCTCAGGGCTCTGGGTAATGTCCTCTAGTTATGAATCACTTTTCTTATCTCTCTTTTCTTTTATTTTGCAAGCTTTTCAAAAGGCTTTTCTGTCTGATGCAAGAACATGTGTCATATGTACAGTATAAACCTGCATAATGTGGCGCCTTTGTCCCATTCCGCTGTTGAGCATGATCTAATCTTTTAGTCACCAAAGTTATCCATTGGAAAATATGAGATCAGTCTTGAGATTAGTGTTGTCCTGTCATCCATCCAAAGGAAGCATTTACTCATTTCACTGTTTAAAGTAATTTTTTGACTTCTAACAAGCTGTTGAAAGATGTGAGAAATGTTAGAAAATGCAAGAATCTGTATAAAAATAGTATTAGATCAGAATCAGCAAGTTTTCTTCTTGAAAAATCTTGTGGCGTAACATTGGCTTTTTAAAAAAAAAAAAAATCAACGTCTTTGAACTCACAACATAGATGGTCATCTGACTGTATGAGTGTCAGATATACAGTAACAGAGCAGTATTGAAAACATTCAAACATAATGACACAGTCACTGACATTTATAAAAACTAAATGACTAATTGTAATCTTTTTCACTTTCCCCTCATATTGTCTTCATGGCTACTGTTCAAGGCTGTGGTGCAAACCACAAAAATGTTCAGATGAACCCTGTTGCCTTTCTTAAAGCATTAAGAAGAAATAAGATAATCAAGTATGTTTCTTGAACTTTCTGGCGTGCCAGACAGGAGACTGCTCAGGGGAATTAACCGCTGCTCTGTGATCAAAACCTTGTACCTTCAAGAAAGCAGCTTTTCACTACTTTATTAAAAACGTGCTTATTTACACGTCTATCACACACTTTTAACAAATTTCTACAATGGCTTTTGAATTGGTTTCATGAGCTTTGGGTCAACTTAAAGATCTCCATGAAAACTGTCTGCATTGGAGTTATGAGGTTTTTCCACTTACAGCAGCATTATATACATGTCTAATGTATCACAGGAGTTAAAACAAAATGCACTTTTATTTTTGTGAATTTCATTAATTTGTAAAGTTTTTTTTTGTTTTGTTTATTTCTTTCAAGGGGCTCTTGAATAAAGATTGTAGGAGAGTTTTGGTGATCTGTTGGGGGGGAAAAACTACAAATGGTTCATTGTACAGCCATGTTTGTCTTTGTCAAATGGAATAAAGTACAATTTAGATGAAAAGTAATAGAGAATTTCAAACCTGAGTTCTGAATAAAATGATTTATTTACTTGCTCCATGGATTGTGTTTATAAGGTAAAGTACTATAACATGCAGTGAGGACACCTAACACGTATAACATATATATGTATATAAACCACTGCTGAACTTTTCAAGGTTTATTTCATCACTGAGGCAGAGTTGTTGCGGTGCCTGCAGCCAAACCCTTCCAGTGGTGGCTGACAGTGCTGCTTTTACTAAAATTATTATCATAGAATGTGTTTACAGCAGCAGCAACACTGAAAAGTACTTCTCTGTGCAATCTCCTGGTCTGTCTGGTTGTGGTGGTGTATCAAAGATGTTCTATACTTCAACCCTCTCTGGGGCCAGTACCCAGCCATGACAGGTTAATAGCACAAGTCTGGAGAGCAGAAGGTTAGTTTCTTTGAGCTTTCAAGCAGCATATGAAAGTGACCTATGGATATCTACCATTCTACATGATACTGTATATCATAGTAATACATATTAAATACATCATTTGACACTATATGCACAAGAGCAGTGCCACAATTACAAGGTGTGGCTTACCATATATCATGGTCTCAATATCTAAAAGTGATCCATTTATAACAGACCAACAGGGCCCTTTTATGGTGCTGGAGGAAGGGGTGGTGTGATGCTTTGTCCTGCCAATCCAACAGTTATTTGAAGTGAGAGTGATGGTAGGTGACTGGGGCCAGCCTTACTGCTATCATCAGTCCTCAAACCCTGCACAGACACAGATTCCCCAGGTCTTACACCCCAGAAAATCAGCTGATCAGGACCTAACGATAACACAAAGGCGATGTACTTCCACACGATCATACTGTAAATGTCCTGAATATAAATGGGAAAATATTCTTCAAAATTGTAATTGTTACTGTTTCCATGGAAATATTGTTCTAAATAATGCAGCAAATAATCACAACTGTCTTGTGCTTTTGTGACAGATGACTTTGATTTTGATCTCTAAACAAAATAAAACATTTAATAGAAAAGTAAAAATGCTCATCACTGATCTAGAACCGGTCTTCAGTATCTTATCTGTCAATAATAAACATATCTTTATATACAGTCTATGGATTGGATCATAGACTGCATATAAATAAATATATCAGTCAATAATCTGGATCATACACCACATGTAAATAAATATGTCTATATCGGTCTATATATACAGTTTATGGTCTGGGTCATATACTGCATATAAATAAAACTATCTTTATGTGCAGTCAGTAGTCTGGATCATATACTCCATATAAATAAATATATCTTTATATACAGTCAATAGTCTGGATCATACACGGCATTTAAATAAATATATCATTATATACAGTCTGTAGTCTGGACCATGGTCTGGACTCAGGACAGATTTAGCGCATGCGCACACTGCAGTTTGTCTGCGTGTCATGTTGATGAATGCTGAAACTGGGTAGTCAACATGTCCACCGCTGCTGCTCAACACAACAATAACGAAGAGCCCGGGCTTCACGGTACGTACCGTCCTCAGTGTTCCCGTGCTTCTCGTTACAAATACAACTTTATATATTCATAATGAGCGCGCTTGTTTTTGACAACAATTGCGTTGCGAAGATTTTATTGTAAAAGTTACATCGCGTATGGAATTTCCTCTTCTTCTAGGAGGGGTGGAGAGGGTGCTGTTGTTTGACGTAACTGCAAGCTAACCAATTGGGTTGTGCAATATGTTTTGACTGATAGGATGGCAGCCAATCACGTACACAAGTCAGCATTGGGCGGGCTCTAGCCAAAATGAAAACAAGTTGGGACAAAAGACGAAATAAATATTGCTTTTATTTGCTATTATTTTTTTCCTCTACTAGTGCTTTATATTGCTACGTCTACAAGTAGTCGAGTTGTCTTATTGCTTGACAAGCCATTCTTCCTAAATAAATATTAATTTCGAAGGAAGACAATGGTAGGATGTTAGCTCAACTGTCTGCAGAGTCACAGCTCCTGAAAACACAGTTAAAACACCCAACTAGCACAAGATGTGTTCAGGCTTGAATCAGTAACAAAAATCTTTAAGGACAAGAAATATTAGCCGGGACAAAAGCCCATTTTTATATGTGACAGCATCACAGCTGGGACAGCGACATGCCTGGGCAAACTGTCTCCCACTACAGTTATGCAAGACCTCATGAGAGCTGCACCTAACCCTGATGACAAACTGGGCTGCAAAGGTTCAACCGGTTATGCACAGTTAGGCACGTCGTCGAATAGCAGAGAATAATTAAATTATATTTTCAGCGAGATCAAAATGGCAAAAAAAAGGGCGTCTCTTGTCATCATGAGGTTTACATTCTGTGCTCATCCAAGCCCACTGGCTGTACGACATTACATAACCCCCTCCTGTCTGGGGAAAAAAGAATGCTAGCTGTTTGTGGGGCAGTGGCACAAAGAAATGCATGCTATCGTGGATTCAGTGCACAGCAAGTTCATTTGAATGCAAAGTGTCAGTAGTGCAGGAAATGTAGGTCAGCTGTTTGTGTTTGTGAAGACATGTTCTGCTGATAGGTTTGCACTTTAGTGTAATTTCCTTTCCTTCCCTCTTCTTGACCTCTGTGTTACCAAGGCTCTTGGGTAGAGTTGGAACTGAATGGGAACACAGGGGCTCAGGGTGCTCAGAACAACCCTTTAATGATCCCTGCTGCAGACCAAATAAATGCAAATTCTGGCATAAGTGAAACCCTGCCACCCTTGGAGGTCGTGCCCGAGAGTGATGAAACCCTAATCGGAGGACTAGAGCATGTGCCATCGTCCTCCTCTATTCACAATGGAGACATGGAAAAGATCCTCCTGGATGCACAGCATGAATCCAGCCCAAGTAGTTCCTCCTGTGATAGGTAGGATTAAAGACCCTGATATGCTCTATAAAGCTCAATGTATTTATGTTGTAGCAACATGTTTTGTTTTTTTTTAACCTTAATGCGATGACTCAGTCCCCAGAGGCCACCAAGTCCAGATCGAGATGACGGTCAGATAACTTTTGATGTGGACATGTCCAGCCCGAGAGGTAGTCAGGTAAAACACATACTCAATTCTAATGCTCAGACCCATCTAAGATGTTTTCATTTGACCTAATTGAGCCACCTCCACATTTGCAGTCAGAGGAAGAAGGTCCAGAGAGGGACAGAGATGAAGACATCCTGATGAGCAAAGAAGTAGACTGGGTTGCTGATTGGTCCAGCAGACCGGAAAACATCCCACCAAAGTAAGCAGGCTCTCACCTCCAGCTTTATGCACTGATAGTAGCTCAGCATATTTATTGTTTGCTCATATTATTTTGTAGTCAATAATTGATTGTAATGTGAATGAATTATTCTTCTCAGGGAATTTCACTTTAGGCACCCCCGACGTTCAGTATCTCTTAGTATGAGAAAGAGTGGAGTCATGAAGAAAGGGGGCATCTTCTCTGCTGAATTCCTCAAAGTCTTCATCCCCTCTTTACTCATCTCACACATCCTCGCTCTCGGCATCGGGTTAGTCTGAATTCATACTACCTAGAGAAGAAACATACATAACGCAAGGCTCAGCTTTTGCACTGACAAAATAGCTATTTCTTGAGTTACACTGATGTTTATTTTTGATTTTCTGCATCAATGCGGTATTTTAGTGACTCACCATGTGCCATAAGGGTCAGTATAGTATCCTATTTTCTGAACTTGTTTGATTTCATGCTTCTTTTTTTTTTTTTTTTGCTTTTTTTTAGGGTGTACATCGGAAAAAGAATTGCCACAGCCTCCACCAGCTCTTACTGAATAGAAAATGAAGCAGTGCCCTTATGTTCTCCTGTCTACAAGCCTTTCAACATCCTCCTGTAGTCAAGCTCTCTGCGTTCATTGTACTCCCGCATTTCCCTCCAAATCAACATTAAATTCTGTCACATTGTAGATGTAGTTATATCTAAACACATTAAATAATGTGGTTGCACTCCTTCACATTTTGGCACAGGGCAACATTATATCCAACAGCTGTCACCAACTTGAATCCAGTAGATAATGAACCCTGTTCAGCTTAAAATTATGTGACAAGGATTTGATGTCAGGGGGCTTAAAGGTTAGGAAAGTTTTTCAGAAATTTCCTTCCTTATTTCAATGTCATGTCATGAAAAATCTGGTCTTCTCCGAAGCTGCATCTCTCCGCTGGTCTCACAGCAGGCACAGTGTATGAAGCAAAAATGTGTCATATCTGCAATACAAACAAAATTAATTGGCTCTGGGAAGAGAAGGGACTTTTATCGCCTTAATTTTGGTGCAGATACTGGGAGGAAAAAACAACGATGCTGCACAGTGGGATTAGTTTTTAAATTCCACACATTTTTCAGAATAGAAGTTGTATCATGTTATCTCCTGTGGGTTTCTTTTTAAAGCTTTGTTTTTTGAAGGTTGGAATGCTGATCTAGCATGTAGCTCCAAAAGTTTCCATTGGGGGTATTTGAGTATATTATGATAGTGAAACTTAGGCCGGACGGCCATTTACCAGGCCATATGCTATTTTTATTTCTTTTTGCATACATATCTTCTTCTTTAACACATAATACAGCAGCAAAGGCAAAGTGCCAAATTCTTTCACCACTGCACATTGGTGATTTATCTTAGACTGTTTTTTGATTTTTTTTTCTGATATGTTTTAGATATTTAAATATGTAGATGTGAAAATAATTTAAGCTGTGATCTGCTCCATGTAATAGAAACCTTTTGACATTGTATAATTTGTTTATACATTGATATTAATGCATATTATACCTTATGCATTGTGGCAGTGTCAGTGATGTGTTTTTGCTGTCGTTTAATTGCTTAAGCGCTGGTGGCAGAAACCACCACATAAGAAGGTATTTCCAGGGGCCTCAATGAAGAGTGTTATCTGATTTTATCTAGATTTCACTGTGCAATCATTTCAAACAGTATGATACAATAAAACATGTACAGTGTCTGTAGGACTTCCAGAATAATGAAACGAGAGAAGCATTTCCTGAAGTAAATGCATGTGATTTCTGTTGATTGATGCTGTTTGGATGACTGGATGATTCGTCTCTGTGTTTTTTAAATGGATGACATCATAATCACACAAAAAATCACTAACCATAATGTGCAGTATTGGCTGTATTAGCAATATTGGTTTTAAAGCACTCAACATGCATTTAGGCTTCAATGCATTACATAACTCATACTAACCCATAAACTGTACATCTCATCATAATGAGCTTGTTTACAGTTGATCAGTGTGCAATACGGAGCATTTTGGAATTTGAATAAAGTTTGTACTGTATAAAGTGGCTGAGATATAAATACAGATGGAGTGGATGGAGCTCCATAGACTTTAATGTATTATATAAGGCATAATAACTCATTAAATGCACACATCATATTCATGAACAGCTGCTACTGAGCAGCGGTGTATAGAATACAGAGGGTGAGATAAATACAGTGTTATTTGTGGAATTTAATTGATTTACAGTAACACTTTTACCGAAGAAATTGGACAGAATAAGTATAAGAAATATGAAAGAGAATGGGTGTGATTGTTGCATGTCTAGATAAGATGAATCACACAGAGCCTCTCTTTTTTTCTGCCTGGCTAATTCAGGTATCTCCACTCCTGTATGCGCCTCTAAATTCATGTCTTTCTCTTCTATTTCTAATCAGATCTATAAACCCCTCTACAAACTTAATATCTATTCACTCCTGTGGTAACCTGTCTATGTTAATGTAGCACAGTCAATCCAAAATAAATCCAAATAAATTCCATGTTACTTATTCTCCTGTGTTAGAGGCTAAATCTGCTTTTAAAAAGCCTCAAAGTATCAACTGTACATGTATTTGTAACCTTTATTTATCAAGGGAAGATTTCCCTCATGTTCATACTCACAGTTGTACATATAAACATCTGGATGCTGTTTACTACATCCTCAGCTGTGGTAAAGACAGAGGGATAAGTGCCACCCACCCAGATTTATTGGTCTCTAACCTTTAGGGCACTGACAAACAAATGTTAGTTTATTTCATTGTGTTGCATCAGAAAGGTCAGGGTTTGTCTTTTGATTGCATATAACCACTGCCACTGTTTTTCAGCCTGACAGACCAAACATTGCTTGTTCACAGGCAGGGCAGGGCCCCAGTGAATGTCAAGTATTATTTGAGTGATTTGTCAAATTTCATTTAGCAGAGCTAACAAGAATAAACAGCAGGGACCTAGGAGTGTGTTAAGATGAGATGCTTTATATTCATATTGGAAAACTAGAAGAAACAACAATTATATAGACAAAATAAGATTTGTTTATTGTGTGTCATCTCATGAGACTGTTCCCTGTAACCAGCTGATAGCATTAAACAAACCTGCCAGTTTCTTGGCAAAAACATGTAATTTTTTTCATATGCCTAGTGTCCCCATATGCCTTTCATCACAAAACGTAATATATAAAGTGGATATCCAAGGGATCCACGTCACTGCAGAGAGGCTATATTTTCTACAGTGACGCTACATTTTCATTGTATTGACATATGGTGTGTAAAAAACATATAACTAAAGTAATGCTAATTAGTATATATTTTAGTTCACAATGACGTGGAATCATCTGCTCATGTCCCACGCTGGTCTGACTTACACTGTCAATAAAACAGATGATGCTTTAACCCCCCCCCCCAAAAAAAAAACATCAAAGAAAACATGGGAGCTCTGACTGAGCAGGGCGGGGTAGTGCGCATGCGCTGTACCTCTTTGTGGCCCTTCTGTGCTTGGTTCTTGTCTGGTCTTCAGGGACCTATTCGAGCAGTAAATCCAAGGATAGGACTGTTAGGCAAAGACATAACCACTCGTTTAACATTATTTTTCAGAGTGAATTGTACAAACTGTACTTGCTATCGACACAGACAGCCCAGGGCGTCGACTGGCCAACAAGCAGAGCATCCATTCATCCTTTTCATTGGCAGCTGAGGTTTTCCAGTCCAGCTAGCTAGCGTTAGCAGCTGTGTCAGAGGGATACTCAAAATGTCGGGTTACCAAGGAAAGAAGAACATCCCAAGAATTACAGTGAGTATTATTTCCTCATTTTGATTCCGTCATTTTTTAATGCCACAGTGCTGGTGTGTTTTTTTTTATAACGCGTGGTGACCCTCAGGATTAGATCAAAAGCTAGCCAGCGCTTAGCTGTGGTATCCATTCATTTGCACTGACAGCAGCAGCCCTGCTTCAGCTTCACACACCGAGAGCCTGGGATGAACAATGATAATAAGCCGGTGGGTCTGCAGCAAGCTCCTTTGGCAAGCTTAGCATATTTATATGTAATAATGATGAACACTTATTGTGAGCTTGGTTGAAGCCCTCAGCAGCTCGTTCCTCCCATTTAGCCGCAGCTCTCCTACTCAGTCTCTCCCTGTCAGCATCCTCAGCTTGTAGGGTGTTGATAACAGGTTTATGGTTCCTTTTAGTTTCATCTACTCATCCTTCATCCTCCATTCTCTCACATCCCTCAACCACCCCCTTTTAGTGATCATTTGTCTTCTTCTTTTGCAAAAGCTTCCCAATAATGCAGCTAGTACATGCTTTCGTTATTTAACCTTGATTCTTTGAAACATTGCAGGGAAAAATGGATTTGATAATATGCTTTGTAGTGCAGTTTTCAAACAGAGAGCACAGTATAAAGGGCCTGCTGTACGGGATGTCGTGATAGTTAAAAGAAGTAAAACCTCTTTTGTAAAGTAGGTCATTGGCAGCACCCATCCAAACCTTTTTCCCTAAGCTTTCATCATGCAGCTGTTAAAGCCAGAGCCATGCTGAAACACGTAGACAGCAAGTGCTTTAAAGGGGACCCATCATGCTTGTCCTTATTTTCAGTCAATGTTACAATGTCAGATGCTCATATTAAATGTGGCCAAAGTGTCAAATAATTAAGTAAATATATGTAGAAGTAATCCCTGTGAGCAAAAAGCACCACATTCAGACTCCTGTGAATGCTCGGTTTCCAACGGTTTCTTGTGCTTTCAGCCCAAGCCGATGTCAGCTTGTGACAGATTTCTTTATATGGTCATCTGCTCTACACACAGTGTGTGAGTTCACTGCTCCGCGCTGCTAACGTTTTGGCATTTTTCCATTGTTTTGGGGGTAGTCACTAGGGATGAGAATCGAGAACTGGTTCCAAATTGTCCGATCCATCGGAATCGTATGTCTCGTATGTATCCATGCCCAGGCATGTGATGTTGATGGAACGAAAAAGGCATAACTCAACTGTCTCCAGACTGTCTAAAATCGTATCTATTCCCATCCCTAGTAGTCATACCAAGCCATGACTCCGTTACACAGCACTACAAAGTAAAATAAGTAGTTTACCTGTTGGATGTGTGCTGGTTGTCTGCAGCTCTTCATCAAACATCATCATCAATGTTGCTGTTTCTGCTTGTACTATTCCTCCCTGCATTATTTATAACTGATCCGCTGAACAAAGAGCTCCAAATATCTCCATATGAGAGTGTGTTGTTTTTTAGCACAAAGCTCTGCTAATTCAGCTAGAAACCATGTAAATTCTTCACAATAAATTATTAAGTAATGTAAAAGCTTTGAATATGAGGCAGTAAAACAGGAAATGTCGGGTTTGCATCAGAAGTAACTTAACATGGCTGCCCCTCTGCAGGCTTCTGGGAAGCTGGCCAATCAGATCAGTGTTGGCTCATCAGGAGGGGAGCCTTAAAGAGACAGGAGCCAAAACGGCCTCTAGGAGACAGAGGCTGAACTGAGGGGCTGCATAAAGGGCCAGTATAATATAAATAAGGAGTTTTGATCTGTGAATTATGCAAAGCTACTCTAGTGGAGAGTTATTGAAAAGATCTGAGGGCAAGTACTCTTGTAGAGTCCAAAAATAAACAATATAGAGCTGGAAATGAGCATAATAGGTCTGCTTTAATTTAGACTGCCCACTGATATGTACTGGGTCAGACTATGTTTTCTCCACTCTCAACGTTATGCACTGCATGTAGCTGTTAGGTCTCTCTCACAGGTGGAGGCAATGTTATGAACTCACAGCTCTGACATCCCAGACACAACATGCAGACAGCAGCAGGCCCCCAGACACACACACACACACACACACACACACACAGACACACACAGACACTACTTATTAATTTGAAATGAAGCACATACATTAGTTTCACACTGCACAACTTTTCATAAAGCACCAAAATTAATGCCTGAACACCAGTAACTGAATTCTTTCATATCACCTCATCACCGATGCAGGAGTGATTACAGTGCCATATGCATGTTTGATCTTCATTATAGTTTCTCTCTTGTGTAACCATATTGCTGGTGCTGACAATTAAATGAGCAGACTAATGACAGAAAATTAACAGGATTAATAATGAATAGTTTTTAGTCAATTAATAATTGAAACAACTATGGAAACCTCTCTTTGTTTCTTATCATAGTTGAACCAAAAGTGGGTTTATTTGGCTGCTAATGAGACTAAATAAGAATTATCATAAAACATGGCTCTAGCAGCTTGAAACAGGCATTTGTCTTAATTATTTTATTAACTAACATTTGATATTTTATTAAAGAACCGAAACAAATTTGAATTAATTGATAGTGATTTCCTGTCCTAATTGATTCAATAACCATGATAATGCTGCTGCATAAGCAGCATATTCTATTTATTCTGACTAGCATGATGGTTTGTGTATCACATAACAATTGACAAAGTTGATTATACAACAAGGAAATAATATTTTATTCATGCAGATTGTGTGTACAATATGTTACATACAGTGAGTAATTTTATTTATACTATAGCCTACACTTGACACCTGAGCCCTCTGCTAAGAACATTCAGTTCTTTGTAATCAATTCAGTTTTATGACTTTCCATCACATGACTAATCACAAGGGTCTGTATTAACGTCAGAGAGGTGTATACATTTATGTCCATCTTGATACGTTTGTTCAGGGAGTTTAGAAGTACAATGTACAGGCTCATTGTTGAATAAAATTATATGCCAACCTAATGTGTCCCTGCTGTCCGCATTCCACCCACTTTGGACATTAGAAACTGAGTGTTTCCTGCTGTGAGGTTTGCAGTAAAGCACTTTTGCCTTCATTCGCTCTCACTACTGTCCTCAGAGACCCCAGGAAGCCTGTAGAAGTAGGCCAGCCTAGTGTGCTCTCCTCTCCTCTCATACAGGTGGAGCTAATGAAGCCACTCATGAGTTTGTGCTCTGACTTGAAGCTTTCTGTCATGCAGTGTTTCCAAATTACAAATCATATAGGCTAACCATACCTATTGATTTCACAGGATGAAAACAAAATATAGTTTTCATATGAGCAGTGTTGTGTTCATTTGCAGTGTTACAACTGTTGTTGAGTTCTCTGACTAAAAAATACATTGAGATAATGAACTATTTTGTAGTAATGGCACAAGGTTTCTTTTTAGAGCCTGATTGATATATCAGCCATTTTTAGTTCATCATAGTTGTCTCAGCATTGCTGCATATGTTGAAATTCCAAATATACAGCATGTTTAAGGTAGTTTAGAAACAGTAAGCATATTTTTCCACGATCAGATGTCTACCTTAAGTATTTTTAAAATATGATATCAGTTTTGCTCTAAAACTTCTGTATTATTTTGTGCTTTGTGGGTGATGTGAAATGCTTCCTCCCCCTTACAGAGTGATCGTCTCCTCATCAAAGGGGCAAAAATAGTGAATGATGATCAGTCATTCTTGGCTGATATCTACATGGAGGATGGAGTCATCAAGTAAGTTTGATTTGACTTTGTTTTTTTTTAGCTCAATAGGTCTAATTTGAGGAAAGATTATTCATCATATCTACAAGAAGTCAGCATACACCTATTAGATTAATTCTGGGTTCCTCTTTTTAAAATATTTTTTCTTTCATTCATGTCTATATTCCTGTGTTTTTTTTTTCTTTTTCTTTCATCCCTCACTTCCAGGCAAATAGGAGATAACCTCATTGTTCCAGGGGGAGTGAAGATCATAGAGGCTCATGGGAGAATGGTGATGCCTGGGGGTATTGATGTGCATACCCGATTCCAGATGCCTGACCGAGGCATGGTGGCAGCAGATGATTTCTACCAGGGCACCAGGGCAGCTCTTGCTGGAGGGACGACTATGATCAGTATGTACAACATCAGACAGATGTCCATGTGTGCTATCAGCCTGGTTATGAAGCACAGTAATCCTGTTGCAGGAATTATAACATCACATATGTGCGTGCCATCAAGTGTATGATTTAATTACACAGTTTTGTTTGTGCACACAGGAGTCTTAACCTGTTTGATTGTGTTTTATAGTCGACCATGTGGTGCCGGAGCCTGGTGTCAGCTTGGTTGCAGCTTTCAAACAGTGGAGGGAATGGGCTGATAGCAAGTCCTGCTGTGACTATTCTCTACATGTGGACCTCACCGACTGGAACAAAGGCACTCAAGAAGAAATGGAGGCCCTGGTGAAGGATCACGGTATGCAGGTTCAGATTACATCTTATGTGGTATTTAAATTCACTGAATTACCTGCCACTCTTACTGGTGAAAATATTACCAGTTCTCAGTTGTAAAAAATGTGTTTTTGCCATTCTGACAATGCATGAGGTAACAAAGGAACCTCTTCTCACAGACCTTAAAACAGTAACTTAACATTTCTGCTTTGTAATCTTTATCATTTTGGTTTTACTTTTTCTCTTTCGCTCTGGGTTTTCCCTCTTTTGCTCTCTTTATTCCACCTTTTGGCTGTTTTCTCTCATAAGTTTTCTATCTTCAGGTGTCAACTCTTTCCTGATCTATTTGGCTTATAAGGATGTTTTCCAACTTTCTGACTCTCAGGTATGCTTGGCTTCTTGTCGATATCAGTGGGGTCTGCACTCTCTGCTGAGTTGCCCGTCACAGCATTTGTTTTCTCGGCTGTTAGATGCCTTTGGGCAGTACATGCCTGACCTTTGACCTGACCAGTCTTTTTCATGATATTATAGATCTATGAGGTGTTCAGTGTCATCAGGGACCTCGGTGCCATCGCACAGGTGCATGCTGAGAATGGAGACATCATTTCAGAGGTAAGAGAAAGCACAGATACAGCCAGTCAAGTTTCTGCTGTCAGCAGTTTTTGCCATTTTGGATCACCATGTTCTTGTGTGGATTTTTTTAGGAGCAGAGGCGTATTCTAGAACTGGGTATCACTGGACCTGAGGGTCATGTGCTTAGCCGTCCAGAGGAGGTAAGACCGATCTTGATCTGATGTTGAACATTATCACTGAGTTTCTTAATAACAAGCCATAAGGGAAAAAGCTGTTGCTATGAGGTCAAAAGAACAGAAGAGAGGCTTCCAGAAATTTGGAAAGAAAAACAGCCTGCTGTTGAACCTGACTGTGTGTCTGTGTGTCTGTGTGTCTGTGTGTCTGCCTGTCTGCCTGTCTGCCTGTCTGCCTGTCTGTCTGTCTGCCTGTCTGCGCGCGCGTGTGTGTGACGATCTGCAGGTGGAGGCAGAGGCAGTCAATCGCTCTGTCACCATAGCCAATCAGACCAACTGTCCCCTCTACATCACCAAGGTGATGAGCAAGAGTGCTGCTGATGTCATCGCCCTTGCCAGGAAAAAGGGTAAGAGGGGAACTTTTGTTGTTGAACTTTTTCTTCTCCAGTACACACTATATTCTTAAACTTTGCTCTGACATTGTGCTGTCTGCTCCTGTAGGTGCTGTGGTTTATGGAGAGCCCATATCTGCCAGCTTGGGCACAGACGGTACCCATTACTGGAGCAAGAACTGGGCCAAGGCAGCAGCCTATGTCACTTCTCCACCGCTCAGTCCTGATCCCACAACCCCTGACTACCTCAGCTCTCTGTTGTCATGGTAGGTGCTTTATGTCAGGGCCTAAAGACAGCTTGAACACAATTTGATATTTGTTACATTTATTATGAAATGCCCTTTGCTGAGGGGGGACATTGAAATTGAAATTTACAGTACATATATTTTATACAGAGAGAGAATCTCTCATTTATATATGAAATAATGGGTCAAACATGACAATTATTGCATATATGAAGCATGTCTTTATTGTTTTCTTTCATATCTAGTGGGGACTTGCACGTGACTGGTAGCGCTCACTGCACTTTCCAGACTTCTCAGCGTGCAGTAGGCAAAGATAACTTCACCCTAATCCCAGAGGGCACCAATGGCACTGAGGAGAGGATGTCCCTAATCTGGGACAAATGTGTGGTGAGGGAGATAAAACAAAACAAAAAAACACAAACAATCCTATTCTAGTGGTAAAAAAAAGCTTTTAGATGCTAGAATGTGATTTGTCGTCCTGTGTCACAAGGTGACTGGAAAGATGGACGAGAATCAGTTTGTGGCAGTGACCAGCACAAACGCAGCCAAGATCTTCAACCTTTATCCCCGCAAGGGCCGCATCGCTGTGGGCTCTGATGCCGACCTCGTGCTGTGGGACCCGGACTTCACCAAGATCATATCAGCCAAGAGCCACAACCTGGTCAGATGGTTACTTTGCCTGTCTTAACTCACATCCACAATGTCTTTCTTTGTTTATGTGTCTTGGACATTTTGAAACCATCAACCCCATTTTAGTTTTCTTCCCTTCTTAATACAAACCTTTTCTTCTCACAGGCTGTGGAGTATAACATCTTTGAGGGCACAGAAGTGCGTGGAGGTCCCCTGGTGGTGATCAGCCAGGGTAAGATTGTGCTGGAGGAGGGCAGCCTTCACACCACAGAGGGCTGCGGGCGCTACATCAGCCGTAAACCCTTCCCAGACCAAGTGTACAAGAGGATAAAGGCTCGCAGCAGGGTGAGTCAGCATTGCAGGTAGTTGCATTTCTACACAGGTGCACTCCTTTCTAATTAAAGTGTAAGCCGGACAGTTTGTGGTCTCACTGATTAATTGATTTGTATGTTCAGCTGACAGAGTTGCGAGGAGTCCCCAGGGGCCAGTATGACGGACCAGTGTGTGAGGTGACTGTGACACCCAAGTTGATGTCCACGGTCTCCTCAGTGAAGACTTCTCCTGCCAAGCAGCAGCAGCCACAGCAACAACAGGTTACTCATCAGCCTGTGCGCAACCTTCACCAGTCTGGCTTCAGTCTGTCCGGTGAGTAAAATCTAACATTATATTCCTCACAGTCTCCTCTCTATCATATTTAGGCATTTTGTAGATACAAAATAAATGCACAAGCGTAACAAAATGGTCATATTATTCATCTGCCATATTAATGTTGTAGGTGCCCAAATTGATGACAACGTTCCCCGTCGTACCACTCAGCGCATTGTGGCTCCCCCTGGAGGAAAAGCTAACATCACCAGCCTCGGCTAAGCTGTTTTCTCACTGTGGTGCAGGGCAGCATGGAACCAGAGGCCACTATTACAACCGTCACATCACATCTGGTCCACAACACCAACCTGTGACTCCCCCTGCACCCTATCCATCCATTCTCATTCACACACCACTACGTCACCTCATGCAAAACAAGAAAGCACTATTGCATTTTTTTCATCTTTCCTGCCATATTCCATTGTCAAGGAAGAGTCAAGTGAATTGAAACAGCTTAGTTTTTTTGCTGTTTTTTCAAGCCCAGTGTGACTGTTGAATTGAATTTGTTTACATTTGTTTACATTTTTTGTATAACTTGTGCTGTACATGTTTGAGTTGTTAAGTTGCCTTCTTGGTTCAGAAAATCGACAGAAAACTAATCCAAGAAGCGGTCAGTTTTATGAGTGGGCATTTTTTTAGAAGCAGCAGTTGTTTACACTTTTTCTTCTTGTGCTGTTTATTTCCCAGATATTAGACAGAATGTGCTGGTGGTCGTGTTACAGCCACCTTCAGTTGAAAGTAAAGTCTCTACTGTCCATATGTGTGACATTGTTGTAACATTGCTGTTTTAGTACAAAATACTGTAACATTTCTGTTACAGAAAACTGAAAATAGTATTCATAACACTTAATTTTTTTCTGGAGTTTACAGTATTTGATTTTGTGTTGTGGTCCCGCAGTATACTGTGTGCTGCTGAACAATTCACCTTGGTCTTCCTTTTTTGTTATGGTTGCACTTTGTCCCTTTTTAAAATATTGATTTTTTTGTCATTTTGGAATGCGCTGAATGCACTGAAAGGAAAAGAAAGGGTATTTTAGGGTTAAAACCACTCACTCAACTTCACCCTGTATTATTTAGAGGGTGAGGAAATGTCTGGCACATAAAGTTTGTCTGAGAAACATGAACCTTTCCCTTCATTTCATCATTTCGTTTTTGCCTCATGTTTGTTTAAAAGGTTGTCAAGGCAACAAACTTCCAATAATCAGATTGGTGTATATTGTCCAGGACACAAAACAGACACTAAGAAGCTAGATGGGAGGTTCTGCCAACAGCCTCTCTGCACCTGGTGCTATATGAAAATTGCTGTAATGTTCAGAAGATGTTAACACGATGTCCGTATCCAGACAGTAGTCGTATCAGCTTTGTAATAACAGCAGCCAGGGTAGAGTTTCCATTTACCCAGTTCTAACAGACTTTGTTTTGCACCCTTAATCCAAATGGTAAAAATGTATGTGAGCTTGCAACTTTTATTTGTGTTGGATATGTCTGTATGCTTTAAGGGTACTTGTTTAAATTAAAAATACTTGCCTGCCTGTTCTGTAAGATATTGATAGCACACTGTATTTATGAAGGATCTTTAAAGAAGTGAAACCGTGATCTTTGAGACCTGATGAAAAAAGCTTCAGTATGCATATGAAACCCCTCACAGTGTGCTGATGATGTGTCCACTGTTATCGGTGTTAGTGTTGTGAATGAATTACCAGATATCCAGTTCTTCACCCCCTTCTCCCTTCCCCTACCAGTTGTTGACACCAGTTTCACCTGAGGTAGTAACTCTGTTCACAAACCACAGCAGGTTGCCAATGACGCAGCACTGTGAGCTGCTCTGTACGACCAAACTTCTGCATACTGTAAAACACTGGATTGTTTCTTCCTCCATTGCCTTGTCAAGTGTAGGTTTTGTATGCCAAGCTATAATGTGAAGTGATTTACATTTGGGGGAGGGTTCTTGGTTATTGAGTTGTAATGTTGAGCACTGTTGTTGACCCTCTCCCAGCTATAGTGTGATACTCTTGGTAATGTATGTTTTGTAGGATACCAGGGTTTTGGGGAGGCGGGGAGGGGGGGATCATCGGTCCTGTCAGCATTTGACCCTATCTGTGTTGACTTAAGTGGATTAAAATAATAAAAATGAAACACATGGCATAGAGTCGTTTTTGCGCATGAATCAGTTTATCATGTAGAATTTGAAGGTAACACTTAAATCAATTTTATTTAAAGTGCAGAATCACTATGCAGCATGGTCCCAATACATTTAACAATTAAAGAGAATACATAGGACAAAACATAGACCGACAGCAAACAAGCATTAAAAACATCATTGTTAAAAAGGTGATTGACCCGACTAAGGTAGACTGTAATGAAGTGAATAAAGGTAGGATTTCAGTCTTAAAAGATTTCAACTGAACGTGCTCCTTTAACATGTAATGAAAGGCCATTCCAGAGGAAAGGGGCACAGTAGGCAAATGCTCTGAAGCCAAATGACCAGGAATGAAGGAATGACCAGGAGACCAGCATCGAGAGAGTGAAGAGGGCCCATTGGTGTATATGGTATGATTAGCTTATATAGGTAACGTGGTGCAAATCCATGCAAGGCCATATAAGTTATAAGAAGAACCTTAAAATCAGTTTTAGCTTGCACTGTTGACCAGTGAAGAGAGGCCAGAATTGGTGTTATATGGTCAAATTTTACTGCAGCATTTTATACAAGCTGGAGACTTCTAGTAACACAACTAGGAAGACCAACAGAAAAGGACCTTACAATAATCAAGACTGGAAGATACAAATGCATGCATGTTTCAGCATCACACATTGACAGAATTTGGCATTATTAGGCTACTAAGATGAAATAACACTAACTTGGTAATAGCTTTGATATGAGACTGGAATGTCAGACAAAAATCAAAAATCACTCCAAGGTTTTTGATGGTCGAGCTCTGAGAAATAATAAAGCTATCAATGTTAACACTCAAGTTCTCATACAAATGCCCATTTGGCTGGTCCAGCAACTAATAACTCTATTTTTTATCAGCAAGTCAGTTCGTAATTTTTGATAGACATGCCTCTAAATTTAGGAGTTGGGAAAGGTCATTTAGTTTTACAGGTACATATATGTATCATAAGTGTAGTAAAGGAAATTAATACAAATAATATTTGCAAATGAAGTCACTTAAGGGAAACAGGTAAATAGAAAAAAGCATAGGGCCAAGGACCGATTCCTGGAGTACACCAAACTTTACTTCAGAAACTTCAGAGATTGTATTGTTGTAACCCACACACTGAGTTCTATTTGATGAATATGAATGAAACCACAAAGGAAACAGTTCCTTAAAAAGATTAGACATATAGGGTCTAATATGCAGGGTGTAGGCTTGGAGGCAGTTGCCAGGCTGGTAAAGGCCTCAGGGGAAATTATTTCAAACTGTGAAATAGTGCTTTTGGTCTGAGTCACAGTGCCTGCATCCATCCAAAGTATTGGAGCATTCATAGCCATCATTCTGAGAGGAGTGTGGACCAGTGACTTTATCTCTGATTGAATCAAGCTTCTTTGTGAAGGATTTCAGAAAATCATCAGCACTGAATGAAGAGCTTTTTGCAGGGGTATTCTGTGTGAGTTTAGCAACAGTATTAAACTGAAACCTTGGACTATTTTTTAAATTAATTTTAGGTTTGTCATGCACTCTAGCTTTCTACAATTCTGAGTGCATGGGTGTCATCTGAAAACCATGGTGCTGATTTACTCCAAGTATGTTTTCTGGTTGTACTAGGAGAAAAACACATTTTGAGCAAGGCACTATTCAGATTGTCTGTGAGATTATTAAGGGAATCAGAATTTGCACTACAGGTATCAAGTATGTCAGGTAAATACTCTATAGACCTAGCAGTGGTGTCATTATGGCGATAAGTATATGTATCAGGCTCTGAACACTTGCTTGGAGTAGAGAGAAAAAGATTGAAAAGACACAGGAGTGATCAGAAACTGGAACCTGTAAAATAGACGAAACATCAACATCAATACCCTTTGTAAAAATTAGGTCCAGTGTATTTCCACAGTTATGAGTGGCATTTTTCACATCTTGGGTAAAGTCAAGACTAACAAGGAATCTGAAAAATCATATCTGACAAGAGAAATCGACAGTAATTCAGAAAACTCAGACAGAAAATTAGGGTTGTGCTTTGGGGGTCTATAAATGACAAATGCAAGAACGTATTGTTGAGTTCTAATAACCATCGCTAAATAATAATCTTCAAAAGTGCATTCAGTGCAGGCAAACAAGTTAGAAAAGATGGTTGTTATTCCACCCCTTTTCTTGCCTTGTCTAGCAGAAAATAAGAAACTACACTCTGGGGAAGAAGTCTCAATAAGCTTGACTGAGGCAGTGGACGAGAACCGGCATTCAGTAAGAAATAGAAAATGTAGACTATATTGGGGAATAAAATCATGAATATAAAAACTCTTTTTAGAGAGCGATCTAATGTTTAACATCTTAGATGTTTCATCATCTAAGGAGGACATGGAAGGCGCTGAATCAAGCTTCTTTAAGCTGATTTGCACTAAGTTGTTTTGTCCTAGGCCTACTTTTTGGATGCACAGTGTAATCATCAGCTTGACTTCTATTTCATAGGACAGGTATGCTGATGTGGAGATCACTGTGTGTACTAATTACTATGAAAAACAGAGTATCAATAGAGAAAATGCTCTGAGACATCTTTTGTTAGCTGTGCTTAAAAGCAGCTTTCAGTGGTGAAGAAGTATATTATTAACTTAAAGTGCTAATACAAGACTCAAATTCAATTCAATTCAATTCAAACAAAATCTATTACAAGTAAAGCCAACTTAAGTAAAAGTACTAAAGTTTTGCAGACCAATGGCTTCTATGAGTGATATATTATATATATGCCATTATTGGATTGCTAATACTGCATCAACTTCCATTTTACTGTTGTAGCTGTTGAGTTGTGTCTTGTTTTAACTACTACTACAGTTAGGTAGATTGGTCAAGTGGTTCCTTAGCAAGGCGTTTTGGGGTAAATGTACTTTTTGGTCCTTTAACAGTTATTTAAAACATCTGAGAAGTTTGGATGGGTAATCACAAGGGATCACAAGCCAGAAATATTGGGAACCATGGTTCAATCTTTAACAATGAACTGTATTTTAAAAGTTTATTGTGTTTTTTAAAATATTAAATGTTAATCTGAAAAGTCAAAGCTGTCAATAAGAGGTTGAATGTTTCCCTCTAGAATAGAGTAAAACTCTAAAGTAGCATATGGAAATACTCATGTGAAGTACATTTACTACAAAACTGCACTTAAGTACGTGAGTAAATGTACTTAGCAGCTTTTCATAAATGTTTCCTAACTGCTAAAAGTTTAATTTTGGAAAAGAGATCCATTGAGTAACAATAAAATTTTTTTTTAGAAACTTTGTACTCCACATGTGTTAAACTTGCTCAGCTGACCTACTGTGGTTAAAAGCAGTGGTGGAAATTTAACTACATTTATTAAAGTACGGATGTAATGTTTTGAGATTGATGCATTGTTGCAGAACACAACAGTAAATAAAGTTCTTATTATTAGCTATAACCTCAACCTCAAGCTATAACCAACTACAGGAATAGTAATTGACATGTAAGATAAAGTGTTTCCAATTTAGAATTTGGAAATCAACTATTTTGTTGAGTCACACCACATCCCAGTAATAGAATAGAGTAAATGCAGAGAGACAATTAGACACTAGGTGGAGGCACAGAGTCATCAGATCCACAGTAGCAACAGTCCCTGCTCTTCCCCGCAGGGAGCCTTCCAGTAAAATGAACTGAGCCTGACAACGGCTACGTCACAGCAATTGCACACATCAACAAAACTTCTGTGATTAGTTGGAGTGAACCCTCCCCCTACCCGGCTGTTTGACAGTTGTCCAATTAGGACTTATCATGATGAGTGCACTGATTAAACCAGAGAAGGGAATCCTGATGTCAACATCTTCACCCAACTGATGAGAGCTTTGGAAGAGAGAGAGAGAGAGAGAGAGTGAGTGAGAGAGAGATAGTGAGTGAGAAAAAGCGTTGAGAAGACTTTACAAAGCTAAACCCTCCTGGGGAAGTGTTCAAACATGAGTCACCAGCAGTGCTTGCTCTGCTCGCTATCCACTGAAACACAGACACCACTAATATAAGAACACATCTGTCATCACTACAATATCATCATGTACATTCATTTTGGAACTGTATAGCATTCATGCATCAATTTATTCCCTTTTAGAATAAATTATTGTGCGCTCAGCCATTTGCACCTTTCAGGAACCAAAGCATAATAAAAGATTTTTTAAAAATTATCCACTTATTGATACTTTCACCATGAATAAATAAAATTAGACTTCAGGATAAGATCAGGGAGTGCTGATGAAACACAGGAGGGGTGATCTTGCTCTGTTCCAGTCTATATCTGACTCCTGCAAGGCCGCAGATCTAATTATAGTATTCATTACAGCTACTGCATTTGGAAGATGATATATCTTTATAAAGCATGGCACACAGGTATTTGCTCACAGAGGTTTTGTTCATAATCCCACTACTCTCTGCATAAAGAGACACAATAGAGGGGGGTGAATTAGGCCATCTGTACCATCTGTAGTTTATTGCTTAGCTGGTGGCTCCTCTCTTAATGGCATCTGAGCAGAGATGGTGTGATTTAGAGGTTCACAGGCATGCCAGTCAATGACAACACGGACACAGACAAGCACTTTCACTGCATTGCTGGTCCCTCCCCTGTGGGAAAGCTGTCTGTCGACTCCACTTCCACGACTGAACTTAATGCGCGGAAGGGGAGATTGGCTTAATGATGCCGGCTGCATCTCTTCCCCTCTCTTACTCACAAAGGGAGTAGATCTTGGTACTGTAGAAGAAGCAGCCAGGAGAAAATAAATCAATACTGTTGGAAGAGAAGTTGTCCTCTTGCCCTTTGATGTCTCTGTGTAAACAGAGAGATAATTCGCAGTCCTGCACTCACACTAAAAACATTCAAGTTTTCACCTTTGTACCAGCAAGCAGCACCCACACAGAGGATTGTATGAAGGCCAGGGTAAAGAATCTGCGCTCTTTGTACGTGGTTGGAGACTTAGAACGACAGAAACAAGGAGAACGGCCCGAGAGAAGAATGTCTGAGACTGTGTATGACTTAACTTGACATCTCTAAATCTGGTGTTTTTTTTTAAGAGGCTTGGGGGCCGGTCAGGATTGAGGTCATCAACCACAAGGTCAGATAAAATTCCACAGAAGTATATTAAGACATCCATCTGGCACTGCTAGGAGGTACATGAAATTGTGGGAATGTGGATAGATGAACTGGATGTTTTTTGGGGCTATATATTTAGTTAATCAACCAAAGGAGAAAAAAAGAAAAAACAAAACAAAAACGAGTCCAAAAATGTCCTCATGAATCCCTTGTTAGGAATATGTCATAGAAATTTATTGTAATGTGACATGGAAGTACGCGAGGTTCCTTGGTTTTCACTGTGTACAGAACAGTACACAAACAACACTTTGATAACAGGAACAGCATTAGGCAAACTTTGGAGACAACTGGAGCACCACTGACCAGCATTTTTGTAGCATTTGGTGAAATCATGCAATTTAGAAAAGTTTCTTATTTACATTTTTATACATTTGAACTGCTCTTCTATAATATAAAATATGTAAACACTATAGGAATCTTTTGGTCCTCTTAAGGAAATACTTTCACAGCTTTTCTTTTGGTCCACCTTGAGGAAGTTTCTCTAGGATCTTTCTTCTACACGTTCAAATTTGGTTTATGGTGACAAATCTCCGAAGCCATATTTTGTTGTTGTATGTGTTTAGAAGGCCAACAAGCCATAATCCTCTTAAAGGGGTAAAGGCCAGGAAACATCATGCAACAATATCAACGCCAAGATATTTCAATTTAAAATTTCAAAGCAGCCATCATTCAATCACAGCTCTTCTTTTGTGATGTTAACAGAGCAAAGGAAATATACTCATCTGTGACCTTGAGAGAGGAATCATGACTAATGGATGGAGGATTACAGTGGTTATACTGGCTCTCCTTTGTCCGACAGGGACAGTTGATGGATTTTAATGGTGGGAAGGTTTCTGACTGGGGGGGGCTGGGCACAGTTTGACTCCTGTGGGGCAGTCTCGCTACTGAGGATGCAGAAGCAGGTTCGGTGGAAGCTTTTGCTGCAGAATTTGGCCACTTTAGCCCTGCTTGTCTCTGCTTGTCCCGATCCACCTGTGGGGCCACTAGAGAAGACCCTCCACTCCCTGCTGTCCCTGGAGGAAGGGGTTCTTGATAGGGCCATAGAGGAGGAGGGGCTGAGCCTACAGGGCGTATCCCTGCTGTCCAGGCCCAGAGTCAGGGGCTGGTTGTGACCCTGCGTTTGACTCTGAACTGCACTTAGATGATGATGATGATGATGTGGTCTGGGAGTCCTTCTCAGACAGTGAACTCCTAGTAAACTCTGGAAAGCCTTCTTATACTCTTGGTTGGAACAGGGATAGATGATGGGATTTATGCAGCTGTTGAAGTAACCGAGCCAGAAGGTGATCTTGAAGACAGTGTCTGAAGGTCTGTATGCAGGGAAAATGGAGCCTGTAGCGACATTAGACACACACATTACAACAGAAGAAACAAAAAAATATGAACAGTTTGATACATCTGTAAACAGAGGGCCTACAGCCATGCTAGCGGCTCTGTGATGCCATGCTTAGACACAATAGAGGTGTGAGCTAAATCCTAATATTTGCACAGTGACAATGCTAACATTTGCTAAGAACAAAGTAGAAACTACAGCTGAGGTTGATGGCACTGTCATTAGTTTTGCAGTGACAAAGGTACTGGATCAATAGAAATTTAACTTGATGATGGTGCTGAATGAAAAGTCAGGGGTTCATCAAAGTTTTGAGAAGTCATACTCTCAGAGCCTTGAATATCTGTTGCAAATTTCATCACAAGCCAAGATATTTCACTCAAAACCAAATATGTCAACTTGCTGGTAGTGCTAGAGAAAAAGTCAGGGGATAACCAAAGTCATCAATATTCATCATCTGGCGACCAGGAATGTCTGGAAATCCATCTAATAATGGTTGAGATATTTCAGTCTGGACCAAAGTGGTGAACCAACTGACTGACTGACCAACTGAGCAACTGACAAACTAATCGACTGCATTTCTAAAGCTCCAGTATTTGTTCTAGTACCAATCGCATCAAAGGTTGTATTTATATGAAATAAGCACATGATCTGAGACTCCTGAGAGAAACATATCATTGCACTCATTTACACCTACTTAAGACAATTTCTTTTTAATGGTTTTATTCAATTCCCACAAAAAATTGCTGTCATAAATTGTACTGCTCTTGATTAGAGGAAGCATTTACAGCAGACGGTGTGAGTGGGATCCTTAATGAAGAAGTAGAGAAAATGGCTTAACGGGCACATTACACAGACCTGTTTGTCACTGTAAATGTAAGTGACTGCACATATCCAGTGACTGCCAGTGAAGCATTACAATAATTAAATGGCTGACTACTTATGTGCAATCTATCTATCTATCTATCTATCTATCTATCTATCTATCTATCTATCTATCTATCTATCTATCTATCTATCTATCTATCTATCTATCTATCTTCAGAGGTTGAAGGGGAGAAGCTGTCTTTGAAATGCTTTATTGGGCGGGCTGTTGCAGACAGTTAACCATAGGCTTTTGAAAAATGAGACTGTGATAAAGATGGATAGAAAGAAGAGGTGGAGAGAGTTTGAGAACAAATTATTTTGTGCCTCGCTGTACAACTCATTCATTTTGTCCCCAGCTGTGCCAAAAAGAACAATTCTATTATTGCTGGTACCCTTGATAGATTCATTTTTGGAGTGAAAAAGAAGCATATCACAGCTGTTAGATAAATGTATTGTTGTCCAAAATCAATGCAAAATCACTGGCTGTTGTCATGTGGAAACTGTGTCCTCCAATTGTTGATATTTGAACTTCTATTAAAGCACATGTTTCGGGTTAAAGGAAAATTATATGACACCTTGCTTCATGAAGCCTCTTCAAAATTTCACAGTGGTCCCTATGTAAAAAAGGCTTTGACCAAACACTGACAAAATGGTGCTTCCTGGGAGAGATAAAAAGAAAGAAAGAAAGAAAGAAAGGGAAGAAAAAAAATTCTCCCCTTCCTCACATTAAACATTCAAGGATTGTATCAGTGCAATTGCCATGAAAACATGATATGACTCCCATTGCCATAGATGTTAAAATAATCAGTAAAAAAGGTTTGATGTAAAGCTTCTGTCATTGATTCTTTGGGCCTTTGGTGACAGTAATACAAGCTGCAAGCACAACACTGACATATTATCACCGCTTTAAGTTGATATGGCGAATGTATGTACACATCCAGCAGTTATGGAACAACATTAGAATTCATTTGGAGTCATGTTTCTGGCCATCTGATGAATGTAAGTCCAATATTCACTCTCCTTTTAGTTTGTCTGTTTCCTGTTTGTGTACAGTGGGTTAAAAACAGCTGCCTGCTGGAGCTGAAAATGATGCTGATGAGACTGAATCAAAACATTAGCGAGCAGTAGACAAAACAATGAGCTAAAAGATGCTAAAATTAGAGTCAGACCGATATATCAGTCAGCCAAAATTATTGGCCGATACTGGCCCATTACAGATATATCAGTATTGGCAGTATCTTGTCTATTATGCACCAATTTCTTCTAAAATATATTTTTTTAATTATATAGACAGTATTTTTATGTATATTTGATCCTTTTTCTTAATTCATTCAATTTTAATACATATATACATTTGTTTTTTTTTTTTGTTCTGTTTTTTATTTAGTTATTTATAATTATTAAATTCACAGTGAAGTTTACTGTTTCATTGCACTGATGTCATTTTGTATAATAAAGTTTATTGTTAAACAGTAAAATATTTTGCCTCCATTTGTACCTTTGTTACAAGTGTTTGATAATAAATTTTGAGGAGTGTTTATGTATATATTCTGTATTTATATATATATAAAATCATCACCTGATATATAATTTTTTTTACTCCCTAATATCAGTATCAGCATCAGCCCCAAAAATCCTGCAATGGTTGGGCCCTAGTGAAAATGCTCCAGAGTGTTTTGAGTAACTGCAGAGTTGGGTGATAATTCTCTGCGAGTAACCCTTTTCACATTATTGTTAAAATAAAAATATTGATTAGTGCAGCTTACAAGACCAAGTCGATACCAGCTGAGATTTTTTTTTTATCTTTACTGTATTTCTCTCCCTTCAGCTGTGATGTGGAGGTGTACTCCAGGGTGAGTCAGTACACTGTGATTTCACTGTTATATGTGGTTACAGGTGAAAAAGAGCTTGCTCACCCAACCAGACCTACTGCTGACTGTGCAACGGAACAATCAAACAGAGCAGAAAAAACTCTGTTTCCAGTTACTCTTTTAATTAGCAGTGGCTTGCTTTCTCTCTACACTGTCTCTGAGGGGGACTTCTGAAATCTCAAGAACAGAGGAGAACAATCCACAAATAAATACAGAGCTGAAACAACTCATCTTTATAAGATTTTTGACATGATTAAATTCCCACAATTTATTTTCCCCCGATGACAAAATAATGTTTATTTTAATAAACCAAATAGAACAATCACAAGTTATCTGGCTCTACATGTCAAAACTAGACCATTTTCTTTGTGATTCACTGCTGAATCTATCATTGTCTGCAGAATTATGTGGCAGCGGTATGCGGCCTGACGCCAGCATTAGAAGGGAGCGTTGGTAAGCTGAGGCTTCAGCCAAATGGTAGCAGCTATATTTAAAAGCATGAGAGCATGGAATAAATAAAAAACCCTGAGGGATTTGTGAGGGTTTTGTCACATCTCATATCTACTTGGTTCGGATTTCCTTCTCACATTCCATCCGTATTAACACCAGCACCTATATTGCATGCATCACTAGCAAGCTGTGTCCCTTTCCCGTCAAACTTGTCTCCTTCACACTGGGTGTTCTTCAAGGGAGTATCATATAAGGTCTGATACCAATGTGATGGCTTTATCTGTCATTCCCGTACTGGCATTGTGATGAAATGACTCAGGCACAAGGGAGGGGAGGAAGAAGCAGAGAAATGGCTTGACACTTCATTCAATGGTCTGTGCTTGAAATATATGTTGGTCTGATATGCCGTGCTTTTGTTTACAGATAGGGGAGTGCCGTAGGCTGTCAAAGATCTCAAAGATTTATAGAGACTATTTATGGAGCGTCTACCTGGCTGAGTCAAAGCATTTACTATATTACACTGCTCAATAGGCCACAAGGCTTGTCTGAATAGCAACTTCAGTGTGCTCCCACAGAGGAGAAATTCAATTAATATCATCTAACTATTAAATTTGCCAGCAGTGGCTGAGGCTGGCAGTGACATGAATCGATGAATGGATCTGTAAAATGAATTATATTTATAGCTTTATAAAAAGTAGTCTGACTCATATGTGTGATGGCAGGTGCTCAAATTTATGAACCTGTATCTTTTTCTGAACTTGTTTTGATTTTTTGTCCTGTGCATCCTTGAAGAAAAGGTTACACATTTTAGGAAAATCGCTTTTATTGAAATGTATTGCTCTTCTCAACTAACTCACAGCGAAAAAACGAGTAAGTGTATTTACCAAAATGTCAAATTATTCCTTAAATATTCATCATTTTTAAAAAATAATGTGATCTGTACCATATTGAGTTGATTTCTGTCATAAATGTTGCTTTGCCCAGACCAGTGCTGCAGAGTGCTTGGACGTCACCTGGCTCACAAAACTAAGAATCACACACAAGAAGACGAACATGATGATACTCACCAATAGGTAGCACCAGAAAAAAGGGCAGCCAGCACAGCACGAAGCAGCCAACAACAATGCCCAAGGTCTTGGCGGCCTTCTTCTCACGTGAGAACTTGAGCAGTCGCAGGGCAAAATGTGTGCGGCTGCGAAGGGCCTCATCCTCTGATACAGTTGTGTTGCCTCGATGTATCCTGAGTATCACAAACTCTGAATCTGACTTCTCTGTCTTATGGCCCTCTCTCAGACCTTGACTTTCTCTGTGAGCTACTACATAAACCCTACAATACATGACCAGTATGATGGCCAGAGGGAGGTAGAAGGAGCCCACGGCAGAGAATATGGCGTAGCCTGGCTCCTCTGTGATCTTGCAGATGGACTCGTCCTCTGGTGCTGGCTCTTTCCAGCCAAACAATGGTCCAATAGATATAATGATAGACAGCACCCACAGCAGCATCACTGCCAGCAGCGCCCTGCGCTTTGTCATTATTGCTGGGTAACGCAGAGGGTAACTGACTCCGATGTAGCGATCCACAGAGATCACACAGAGGCTCATGATGGAGGCAGTGCAGCAAAGCACATCCACAGCTGCCCAAACATTACAAAAGACTCGTCCAAACACCCAGCGATCCAGGATTTCAAAAATGGCAGAAAAGGGTAGTACAGTGGAGCTCAGAAGCAAGTCTGCCACTGCCAGATTAACTATGAAATAATGTGTCACTGTCCGCAGGTGTCTATGGCAAACTACTGAGAGGATTACCAGGATGTTTCCCACAACTCCAAACATGATGAAGACACCTAGCACCAAGCCCAAAACCACAGCTTTGACCACGTTGAGCTCTGGGACGAACACCTGGCTGCAGTTGGAGCAGTTCTGAGTCAGAGGAGCTGGGGTCATATTGTCCAGCACAGGAACCATCTGTCCCAATACTACGCTGATGCTCGACACTGTCCTGTGCAGCAGAGGTAGACTGAAACACAAACCTTTTTAAGTTCACTACAGGAGAAAAGGGACATCAGGGCATTCTCATAAAAGCCATTAGAGTAATGATCACATTAAGTCTGTCTTGTCAAAACATAATTTGAATGATGATGCCTCGAGCAAATGAGCCATTACGTTGGCAATGCATCAAGAAAAATAAAACTACAGGATGCATGCAGAAGTACAGAGAGAGAAGCATAATATATGCAGATGAAACCTACTTTGCTGGAATCAGGTAATCCATCTTGAAAATGTTTCTGATGTTAAAACTGTGTGCTATTATGCAGCTGGTAAAAAAAAACACTTTTAGAAATGCATTATTATAGGAAACGAGTGTACACATCTAGAAAAATCTTTGCATGTTTTCTGAACCAAGAACTGCAGTTTGTTGACAAAATTGAAGTCCATATTCTTAAGAACTGGAGTGAGAGAACACTTTTGTGGATAAGATGGTAGGTGAGCTGTAGTTAATGTCCAGGTTCCTCCTGTTGAATGCAGGGGCAATTTCAGCTTCAATACAGCAACAGTATCCAGTGCCTTTGAAAAGAGAGACAGAAGAATCTGCTTTGAGAAAATTGACGCATCCATCATATAGAGTAAAAAAAACAAAAAAGCATTCATCCTTGTTTGGTGTATTGTTACACTTTTGCAGCGTTTTGTTTTTCTTTTCCATGTTACTATGGCTCAGATCCATCACGACTGTGGGCGAGAGACAGCGTTTGAGCCTCAGTTGCTGTCAGCAGTTGCTGTCAGATCAATGTGACCGCAGCCTCATCTTGCACTTATCGACTAAACACAATGTGAGGTTGAGGAATAAAGAAACCGATATCAAGACTGACCAGTCGCCTGTTTCACTGAATCATCTGGGAAACATCACATAATTAAAACTTCAGATGGCATTGAACCAAAGCAGAATAGCTGGAGAGCAAGCAATGAACCAGCCTCAGACACAAGGTCTAATGTGGGTTTTATGGCCTTTTTGTGGTGCTAATATGATCTTCTACTGACCTACACCAAGATAAGCCTGACCTCTCTTTTGATCCCTCCACTAAACAAATCAATTTCACACTGTGGCCTCTATACAGGTGGAGGTCAAAGCAATACACAGTGTTACATTTTTACATGAATTGATGTGTGTATTCAAATGAAGATATTTTGAGCCTTTACCCCAAAATGGTTTAAAGGAATAGATTTTTAGAAATATGCTTATTCGATTTCAGAGAAGATTGATATGAAGCTACAACTAGCAGTTGGTTAGCTTAGCTTAGCATACAGAATGGAAACAGAAAGCTTAGCTCTGTCGGAAGGGGAGAAAATCTGTCTACCAGCATCTCCAGAGTGTCTCCAGTATATGACTCCAATTTTTACACTGCAGTTCTTGTATATATTTAACAAGTAAGATGTAACATATTAGTGAGCTTTGGAAGTGCTGGCAGGTGAATTTTATTACCTTTGGACAGAGTTTCCACCTGCTTGCAGTTTGTATGCTAAACTGAGCTATGCTAACTGAATTTGAATGTTTCAGGCAGATGTCTAATTATCATGCTGACTTTGGCCTGAATTGCTCCGTCTCCATCAAATTAATTTCAGTTTGAATGTTATGTCCTTTGACTTCAAAACAATGTCTTATTTCCACGCAAACTCCTCCAGTTTGGCAGATGTGAAAATAATCTCATCTATGCAGCTTACCAACATTTGTAATATGCATGTTCCTTAACTAAACGTAGATTAGATGGGACAAGTAAAAGTAGTGCGGCCATGTTGACGATTTGGGGATTTTGTTAAGCTGCTTTATTTGTGACTAAATTAAAAGTTCATCTGAGTTGTCCTCTGTCTGTCTATCTATCTATCTATCTATCTATCTATCTATCTATCTATCTATCTATCTATCTATCTATCTATCTATCTATCTGTCTGTCTGTCTGTCTGTCTGTCTGTCTATCTATCTATCTATCTATCTATCTATCTATCTTTGTTCTTTTCCAGAAGGCCCTCAGCTTACACAACAACACAGGGGTCAAACACGCTTAACAATGCTCAGAGCGGAAGCATTATGCAGTCCCCTCAAGTCTTAAGCCCCCTCCTCACCACACTATTAACCACTGCCTGACCTTTTCCTCTGTGCCCCACAAATCTCTGCTCCACGCTGGGTGTACAGCTGCTTAGCATGTTTGATGGATCGGATTTGAAGTTCATGTCCATGCTCGCCTTTTCCCAGTGTCGGCACAGTGCGACAAAGCCTGCACTCAGTAGCCATCATAAACCAGCACCTGAGAGCTTCTCCCACCCACTCAAATAGAGGGAGGAGGTGGTAATGCCTCTAAAGTAATTATGAAAGTAAGAGATACATGTTTATCCACAGGAGCTCATTACACTTTCATCATTTTCTACTGTAGAAGGATTCAATTACTTCAGCTCAAAACAGTAAGTGTCCCTGCTGCATTAAAATTGTTTAATTTTTCTATGACACAAACCGTGTTAATTGAACTGGAGAAAATAAGTTTGAATCATATTGACCGGTGTTATCCACGGTGGATTCATGATTTGCTTTTGTTTTCTATGTATTCTCTCAGTAGTAAAAGGGTTAACTCTGTAATAAGTGTTTAATGTTTAGTTACCAGATATTCAGTGTAATGATGATATGACATCTGTCACTGCTCACAGTAAAAAAATTTAAGAGCATGGGACAAAGTGGCAACTGATCCAATTTAATTAATATATTCAGTTCTTCACAGTGAAAAGACTTAAATTCATGATTCTGAAAGCATTCATTTTGAGATCAGTTGCAACTGACAAGTTTATTTCATTGGGCTACTGATAAAAGACCTGTTGATTTCACTAAATTGTATGAGTTTGAGGAGTATGGATGGAGATAGGTCTATGTCCTGCACAGTAATGCACACTGGGTAGGCTCTTTTCCAGCATTGATCTGTTTAATATTCATACAGAGTCACACTCATCTACAGTGGGGGTTGCCCAGTGAAGGAGCAGACCTACTGAAGCAGATCCATAACCTACTGAGGTAGCTGGAGGTTATGTGCCTTGCTCAAGGGCATGTAGTATTTTTGCATTCACTTTCACAAATAACTACAAACACAGGCTTTGTGTTATTGGCTGTTTTCCAAGCAGACACATAACAATGTGTTAAAGTGGTTAATGTTCAGCTGCTGTTGAGGGTTGAACAGGAATCCACAATAAATGTTGAGGACAGCCGGAGAGGTGCAGCCACTCCATGTCTCCATTATTTTTAATTGGCCAGGAGTAAACATTCATTCGGGCTCAGATGTAATCTCAACCTCTTCACTAGTGCTCAGGGTAATTCCCAGCTCTATAAGCAGTGGTCACCGTGCATGACCTGACAGTCTGTTTGACATCCTCCTCAATAAAATCACAGATACAGGGATTTTTAGGCACATGTGATAGTCAGTACAGTCATTAGACCTCACTGTGCATTGTTCCAAAAAGTGCATTTTTATTATGAAAAAATCGTTTCCATTCGAGAGTCAAAGGGTAGCACCGCACTATAGTGTCAAGAGACCTAAATTTAGAGATTTCAAAACAACAGAAATAGCATCATATAAATCAACTATTTTAAGAGGAGCGGCATTATTTTAAGTTGGACAACTCTCGCAGATAAGAAAGACAATTATAGACCTTCAAGAGTAGCAAATTTGACGCGATATACCTCGCAAATTATAACCTAAAACTAAAATTTAATATAAGCCAAATTATAACAATGCTCAGCGCATTGTTTCTTGACTTATTTCTGCACAATATACGACAAAATCTTTTCCTTTTTTTGTCTCCAAAATCCGCGAGTTACAAACAATGAAATTCGGCCAAAGTCTGCATTACCAGTACGATCCGCAAATGAAGAAACGTTGAATTAGAAATAATTATGAAGAAAATGTAATACATAGAAAAATGAACGACAAACTTAAAATGCTCCAATACAATTTTTGAAAGAATTATTTTTTTTATCGGACTCACCAAATCCCGCCGGCTGGCTGAGCCACATTTTGGGACGCCCGAGTCGCGCTATGAGACGATGAAGTGAAAGCCAAGTGCGCTCATCGTGGAGAGCTCTCACATCCGCCGGTATAAACGCCCGACCTTCAGGTGCTCCAAGTCTCTTCAGATGATGATGAGTACCACTGCTTTCTCATCGAGCCACGTACCCCCCTCAACCCCCCTTCATCACCACCCACCACATCACCTCACCCCCCCTTCAGCATCACTCCCTGTGCGTCACCGCAACCAGTCGCTGTCTACCTAAAATGACTTTTCATTCAGAAATGTTTCATTAACGAGCGTCACTCACCTTCCAAACTGCCAACCTGATCCAAGAGAAAAAGAAAAATGAGTGGAAATATCGTATAAAGACGTAATTTACTTACTAAAAAAACAGTCGTAGGGTTTATGTAAATGTGTTTTCAGTCATCAGTAATTAATTTAATGATTTAGACCGTCATGATATCGCTTTCTTTGTTGTAGCTTCCTGTAATATTTTAAATAAACTGCAGGAACTCAGTTGGACTAAACGTGAATCCTTTTTTCAAATCACTTCTCAAAACTCATAAATATTTTTTGTGTGTGTTTCTTGTAGTTACAATTCATTTGTTTTGATTAAATGACTGAAAATGTTTTGTAACTCTATAAATTAATGTAAAAATGTTATTTTCTCTCCTATATTGTATTACATATAGTTTTTATGTTACAGTTTTATAATTCAAGTGTAAATATAAGTGCTATGAGTACCTTTCTTTCTACCATATTAAATCAAACTCTATATAGTGCCATTTTTCTTTCATTTTTCTTTTTCTTTTGAACAGAATTTTAAAATAATAATATAAACATATAAATACTGAATATAAAGTATATGCAGTGTATAGTATATACAGACCTGAATAAATGAGTGGAGAAACATAATGAATGTATATGCTTCCACACTGCTACACTGCATGGTACAATTAAGCAGTTAACATCCAATCATGCTCTATGGCATGTATAAAGATGATAAGCACGCCCAGCTGATTCTGATTTTGTATTAAGCTGATAAGAGGAAAAGTGACCTTGAAAGTGGGTTCATCGTTGGGGCATGGATGGCAGGAGCTTTAGTCACAAAGAAGCTGGCAAGTGTTTCAGTAGGAACAGTGACTACAGTGACTTCTGCGTTTAGACATCTGTAAATAGGGTCATAAATTGTGGTTGACAGCACAGATTTGATGACCGTAATGCTTGTGCATTAGTGCAATATGTAAGCAAAAACAGAAGAGCAACTCTTCCTCAGGTGACTGAGAATGTCAATGCAGGACGTGATCAGACTGCGTCAGCAAGAACAGTCCGTCAACAGTTACATAGAGATATTATATATAGTGCATAAACCTCTCATTACAAAGATGAATGCACATTTGAGAGTTCAGTTGTGCAAAAACCATGGGTGCTGGTCTACAGAAATGTGGAAAAAAAGTGATATGGTCAGATGAGTCATCCATCACAAATAGGCGAGTACATGTGTGGTGTAGAACCAAGAGAACGGTACAGGTGTGAATGCTTGACCCCTACAGTGAGGAGATCCGGTGACTCTGTTATTCTGTGGGAAGCATTTTGTTGGCATGGTTTGGGTCCACTTGTCCCCTTAGTGGGAACGGTCACTGCAAATCAATACAAAGTTGTTCTGAGTCATCACCTTCATCCTATGATGAAACATTTCTATCCTGATGGGAGTGGTCTCTTCCAGGACGACAATGCCCCCCATCATCAAAACATGAAATGAGAGAATATCTTTTGGAAGAATGGTGTTCATCCCTCCAGTGGAGTTCAGAGACTTGTAGAATCAATGCCAAGGCGCTATGAAGCTGTTCTGACAGCGCATGGTGGCCCGACACCTTACTGAGACACTTTATGTTGGTTTTTCCTTTAATTTGTCACCTGTCTGGTATATAGCCTATAAGACTCTCTGCTTTGACTGTGCTGTATATCGCTAAGTCAATACACATTTGCTGTTGCCTGAGGCGTAACAGTCAATTGCAATTTATCTGGCGTTGCAATTTCACAAGGGACTTAATTATTCAATGCCTTTGCTTTTATTCCCCCCTCCCCTTTTTTTCATCAATTAAAGCTATGATGAAGAGAGGAAGCAGAAACAAGCTCTCAAACACACACACACACACATAAGCACACATGAATAAACACAGCACATTGATTTCTTTCTTTTTTTGGTTTTCTCCCCACTGTGGGCAGATCCTCAGTTGATCCATTTGATATAGTCATTGTTTTCCACTTGTATCTAGATATGAAGGCTTTACCTGAGGCTGCTGCTGGCTCACAATGAGAGATGTTAAGCCTGTCTATGAAGTAAACATTTGACTGTTTAAAGTACAGCTTCTCAGCACAATCAATGATGAGAATTTTATCTTACAATGCTCCCCATCTATCTGCCTGCTGTGGGGAAAAATCTACTTCATCATGTCAAAGCAAAATCACAAGCACACCTCCGACCTCTTTAAAAGTACAATAATTTCAGTAAAAGGCAGTGTGCGATATAAATACATGACATATATATTTTGTAAGCACAATAAATTGACCATTTTATGGACGTAAATGTCACACTTGGAGCATCTTTAAAAGTGAGAAAACAATTTTCATTGTTCACAGATACTTTGCTAACAACTATCCTTCTGGAAGTTATGGGTCATTATTATGCATGCATGATTGTCCTGCACTTATGCAAACACTCAAACATGAATACTGCAACAACAACATATTGATTACTGTGTAATTATGCATTGTTGAACAAATGAATGCAACATTGCAATAAAAGACACAGCAGATGAAATACGGCAAAGTAAGAAGCAGTGAAATGATTCTCTGGTTTCTTCTGTTTGCTGTGAATTTGCATCTTGTTAGAGTGTATCATGCTTATCTAAGACCTGTTGGAAAAGCAATTACCTGTCTGAGCTGCCCACGCGGTGAGGCGGGCCGCTGAGTTTGAAAGATACTGAAATCAATATCTCTGCACTGGAAGAAACATTTCCCATCATAGAGGCAACAACCTGAGCTGAACACTCACACTAATGTTGGCATTTACAGTGACATTCACCCTAATTGCATATCAAGAGATTTCCACTCCTATTTTCTGACAAAATCCTCTAAAAAAATGGGTAACAGGCACAGTTCAAAATCACATGCAGACACCTAACATCATACTGTTTGTGCTACTGGAAAATGGTATACAAGTGATGTAAGCTATTTTCCATTTCACAGGCACATTCAGAGCCTCATAGTCTCATAGCTTTTTTTTCTTTTTTTTTTTACTGTAATAAACTGACGGAAAAAAGTGAGTTGACAATGTGAACTAAAAGTGATAGACGTCATCACGTTGATGAAGCTGTTCATGTAGTGTCCTGCAACAGTCAGCCGTCCACCCACTCACAAACACAGCTAACCTGAGCTTCACACCTGACATACAGATTAAAGAGGAAAAGAAAAACCACTTCACCCGTCAGTTGCAGTGGACAGAATTACAAGACATATTACTGCAACTTCCTGCAACCGTCCTGTATGACATAGATTAATGAAGTAGTATATGAACAGAGTCCAATGTTATCACATCACTTCATCATCAGTTTTTTTATCACTAAGAGGCACTCCTCTTGTTCTGCACCGAGTATGAGAATATGCTGTGATTTAATCAAAGTTGACAAATCCTTCTGTGTCTTCTTTTCCTTAGTGAGCTACATGATGCTGGTACTGATTTGTATTCACAAAAGGCAATGTTTTGATCAGTGTTTAATGAAGCAAGAAGTCAGCCATTAAGATGTGATTCTTTTAACATCTGCGTGATGTACTGAACATGTCATCGAGGCAATGACGTACGTAGGCTGTAACTATTTTTAAAGTACTTCAGACGACTTGTTTTCTCCCAGAATTAACAATTAGGCATTAAAAACAGGGAATAACCCTTTGCACTATTCTTTCCACACCCACATCCCATCTACATACGTGTCACTGCTCATCATACTGTACATTTAATATGTGAGCACGTATATAAGCAAACCCACACATCAGCCTAATGATTTATTTCTTCCACATGAGACTTGACAAGCCTAAAAATAAAGAAATGATATTAGTCTATGCAAGCTTATTTTAAATTTTGAAAAGCGTGTTGCTCGGCAGCACCTGTGCACCACCCACATGCCACATTTGATCATCTCTGAAACCGGGCTGGTTTAAAAGTAAAAAGCTGAACCACAGGGAGATTGCATGATGTTCAAGTGGTATAATGGGTCAACCCTTTATTGGGCTCCAGCCGTGGTGCAATCTGCAATTGCTGTAATGAAGACAGACCTAATTATCTCAGCAGACAGAACTCCACTCAGAACAGGACTCTAATTATGGCCTAAATGCTGCTCTCTTACTGTTCAGTGTCATACCCAGAGGTTATAAGGGGGTGAGTGCTGCTGTCTTCTTGCCACGCAATTCAACGCGACTTAAACACACACACACACACAGACACACACACACAACCTGAGGGCTCAGTGTGCTCAGCTGTTCCGATGCTCCTCTATGGAGGCATTATGGTCTAGTGGCAGGGATTATCCAACATGACAACATCCTCTGCCCCCCTCTGACCGGTGACAGTCTTGTTCGTCATCTGATTAATTAATCACAAGTCCAGATGTCACTTGTGTAGTATCGCTATTTGTATTGTGGAGTTACATTGCACCATTGCGTATTTTGTCCCATTGAAAACCCAAAGCCCAAATCTAATTCAGCGAAAAGACCAAAAATACTAACCAGACAATACAGGATGTAATATCTGAAGAGACAACCAACAATATGGGGCAGCAGGGTCATTTTTAGATAGATTACTCAATCAGTGGTCCATTCATTTTGAACAGAGCCAGTCAAAAGTTTGGACACACTTGCTCATTCAAATGAATGGAAACATCTGTCCAAACATTTGACTGGTACTGTATGAATGTAAAATAATTGCAGATTTATTCTGTCTTGCAGATTGTTTCATGGCTGAGCAGCAGCTAAATGAAATGTCGTGTTCCTAAAAATCAGCCTGCGGAAGGGTAAGCAGCTTGTGCAGCCAAGTGACCTTGATTGTAGGTATTGAACATCCAAGTGACGAGACGGGACAGATAAGAGGGTAGTATTTGGCGTACAAAGGAATATGCATCAGTGACGCAGCTTTGGTGCCAGCTAATGAGTGCAGCCAACATGCAGTCACACAGCACAAAGAGATATGAGTAAAGAAACTGGCACATTTAATAAAACTAAGGGCAAAGTTTACCTCTGTTATTGTAAGTAACCGGTACAAAAAGAATAGCAGCATGCACACACACAAATGTCTGCACAGTCAATTATTGCAAGAAGCATGGGTGGCTTATATGATGCCTTTCTTCTGGAAAAGAGGACTTATATGGGAGCCAAATGTGCTCCACATTTTTTTGCAATGCAATTTGAATTACTGATGCACTTTAAAGTAGCCAATAAAAGAAAAATACATTTTTTAAATCCTCCTAAAGCAAAGATGAAATCCATTTGTATCCAGGGTAGATTTATAGAGATTATTTCTTGCAGAGGTTTTCATATATTTGTAAATATGTATCAGAAAATTGAACAAAGAGAGAGAATATACAGAGCAACACAATGCACAGTGATTCATATTACAAGCACTGCAAAATAACAGGAATATGAAACACAAATGAATGATTTTAGGGCTTATATCCCTCAGGAGAGCAATATCATGGCCTTAAACTACAACAATGCGACTGGCAGTCAAGGTCACTGGGCGCACTAATGATCACTTGAGACTCGTTCCCTGCCAACAAGTACTTTAAAGGCAACAAGAGCGTATTATTGATGCTGCAAGCACATCTAATAAGAATATGCATTTACTTTCTTATCACTGCTCATGAAAGGATGGTGTAGTTCCAGATCATTTACAAGCTGTAGACATTCATCCTTGAATGTAGAATGCACAGACCTGCCAGAAAGCTCGAATCACAATGAGACACTTTCGTGTGTAGCTTCAGGGCCATGCAGATATCTGAATTCTGCCTACAGGAGAGTCTATATTTGTCTACGTATGTGACAATCCAATTTTCTACAGACTAGCAGGGCAATGTGAAAAACACATTTAGAAAAAAGGGGGGGGAAGACAATATAGGGCTGCCTACCACAACAACTTTAATTATTCATTTCAGGGGACTGTCAGCAAATTTTATTGTGTGTTTTGTCTATTTCACGGTCAGTCATTCACAGGCCAGGATATTTGTGTGCATGACCAGAGAGATGACAATACTTGGCAGAGATAACGCAAACACTTTGAAGGTGCTTCTCCCAAAGCTGAAATGTCAGAGATGAAAATGTTCCATCTTAAATCCAATCCAATTAGACGTAGCTGTCAACATTATTGAATTATTACTTAACTTCCTAACTTAATTTGATGTATAATGGAAATCAAAGAGACTTAAATAATGCATCATGTTTTGAAGAGCTGATTTAGTGTGTTCTTTTGAATTAATGTTATGTGGTTTTCATAGTGGACACACATTTTCTGTTTTTCTCTTATTTATTTTCTTTCTTCTTAAATAGACAGTATCTGATAGAAAATCTCTATGGCTAAAACAGCCTCCACAGGAAGACCCTCTGTCAGTGTTTCATCTCCTGTTACATGAAATTGTTTCAAAACCTGCAGCCTGGACAGAAACTTTATCTTTTGAGCACACAGTGTGATTACAAGGCCGGCCTGGTAGAGCACCTCAGGAAATGAACATCCACACAAGAGATGAGTCTTGGTCTTCACTCTAAGCGGATGCAAGCAGCTCACTGAGACCTGCTCAATTTACTGAGACTCGGCAGTGCCCTCTAGTGGTTGACATGGAGCGGTGCACGTATATTTGACAACTTTGCTTCCGTATGAATATATAATATAATATAATATCAAGCAATTTTGAGTCGATATAAGAGAGTTGTTCCTACAATGCACAACATATCCTATAACATTTAATCTTGAAACCACTGTGTTGGATTTTCCTTTCTTTTTCTTTCTTCTTCTCAACTTTATTGAAAACATATAAACAAGTATGAAGAACAAAAAGAGAAAAAAAGTGCCAAGGAATCAAATTATGGCAGAATAAAATTAAAATTAAAAACATTCAGTAAGGGGAGGCAAGAAGGTTTTTTACATTTGATAAAAGTTTGGTTTTCTATTGGTCCACAATTTGATGTGTATGGAATTTGCCAGAATATTACAACTAGCTGGATTAAAAAGTTAAAATAATAAAATAAGTCATTACCATAAAGCATGGCCACTTGACCTGCTTCCCCAGACAGGAAGTTTTGCATATCAATGGGATACAGACAATAGAAATATAAGTGATCACAGAAATCTTTTATGATCACAGAAATCATATTCATATTCAGCTTAAACATTTTCAGAAGTACTTTACAGGATATATTCTTCGTGAACATTTAAATGAGACCTCTTTCATTTTATTGATAACAATTTTGCCTATGTACTGAACTGTTATACCCGATAATGACGCTGCGCTCTGCGCATGCGCAGATAGATAACGCACAGGAAACACGGAAGACCTAGGTCAGGAGATCCGACACAGTCAACACCCCACTGTGTAATATTTGAAACTCGTTTTTGTTTTGTTTTTTGTTGTTTTTTTCATGAAGTGCAGTTAGATCTGGTGTTTGAACTTTAATCCGAACGATGGCTGCCGTGTCGCCACTGCTCTTGTAGCCGAGTTACTGCAGCCTCATTGATACACTGAAAACAAAGTGAAGATGCCAGCTCGTAACGTTGTTTCTAACGGGGTCCCTAACAGCAAGGTTAGGTACTCCAGGTTAGCCACTGATGATGACGGCTACATTGATTTACAGGTAAGACAGGCCAGGTGTCAGCAGAGACCTTGAGTTCAGTCTGCACATGTTTTCTGTTAAATAGTATCCAATTGGTCTGTGGTGGATGGAGGAGAGCAAAGCAAAATCAATAAATGCTTTTCTGGTATTTCATTTTTATTTTCATAAAACCTTTCTCAACTGCTGCTGTATTGTGAGGTCAAGAGGCCAAGATATCTGCCTTCTAGTGCCTATTAAGATCAGAAACACTGGATACTACATTTCCCATAATGCAACTTGATAGGGTCTTTGGTTTTGATTTTCATTTCCTGCAATTTACTTAATGCCTCTGACTTTCAAACTCTATGCCCCCAGTTACTAACACAGGCTTTTTGTTAAAAATGTGTTGTCTACAAACACAAGCTGAGGTAACCCTGATGACACCGTCAGGATAATTTTGTCATACTTGACTAACATAATTAACAATTACATCATTATTGATTAATCTGGTAATTATTTGCTCGATTAATCAATGAGTTGTTTGGTCTATAAAATGTCAGAAAATGACGATCACTGTTTTCCATGTGCCCAAGATGCAACCTGAAATGTCTTGTTTTGTTCTGACCAACAGTCAACAACCCAAAGATATTTAGTTTACTATAACAGAAAACTTAAGAAATCAGAAAATGTTCATATTTCAGAAGCAGAAAAGAGAGAATTTTAGTAATTTTTCATTTAAAAAATGACAAAAGTGATTATTTAAAGAAATTACTTGACTAATTGCCAGAGTTGACACAACTCCACCAGAGACCCCAGAGCCACATTGCCAGAATACTCCTCATAACTAGTAAACTGAACTTCATGCATAAATTCAGTAAAGTTGCCCTTTAAATCAACAAAAATAACTGTGCAAATATTCGCTTGAGTATCTATTCACAGGGAATGGAATGCATGACCAACACATTTACATCGTCAAATACATCATGTGACGTGACAGTTTCATGGCTCATAAAGTCAACCTCCTTTGATAGAAAACATCCATGAAGCAGTCAGAGACTTTCACTTTTCCAAGAGTTTTCAGGACCTTATGAGCCAGACTAATTTTGCCTGCCCAGTATATGAGTAGGAAAACAAGCAGTGCCATGGAAACCCTGCTGTGTTAGAGAAAAGTGTTTTAATTAAATATTTCTCCTCCTCTACAGTTCAAAAGGAGCCCACCCAAAGTCCCATACAAAGCTATCGCTTTAGCTACAGTCCTCTTCATAATCGGCTCTCTGTTAATCATCATTGGCGCCCTTCTCCTGGCTGGATACTTTGGAGTCACTGTGAGTATTTAAAATAAAAAAGAGTTAAATATATTTGCCTTTATTGCATTAATGACTTACTGAAATGTTTCTGTGTCTTTCAGCACTCTGATCGTACCTTGCCTGTCCTCATCATTGGGATCCTTGTTTTCCTGCCAGGAATCTACCACCTACGGATAGCCTACTATGCTTCAAAGGGCTACCCAGGCTACTCCTATGATGATATCCCAGACTTTGATGATTAATAAACACCACAGCTTGAAGCACAGCCTTTCTGTGCTTACATGCACTCATATACTGTATTGCTTGTGCTGATTAAAGCAGGAATGGAAAAATGAAATTCTGTAAATTACCTGCATCGCAATTTGAAGGATAGTGATGTTATTCTCATAGGTTTTATGTCTGCATGAGTAGGTAATGCCAGCCTACTGTTAAGAAGACAAAACAGTATCAGTTATTCTTTGATATGTATGTTTGTTTCATTAGCTCAGTAAATTAATAAAACTGTAATTATATTAATCTTTCTTTATTTGTATATTTATTTAGGTCATAATCAGAGAAACATTAACATTATTATTGCCATTATTGTATATTATTATTTAATCTTCATACTCATTTGATTAACATAAAATGATGAGTGTCAGATGATGGCTTCTGAATTTACACTGTGTCACTGTCAGCAACTTAACACTGAGTTGGTCTGACATCTGATAATGTGAATATATTTACCTTATCATACAGTATACAGTATTTCCATTCAAGTGGGTTAGGGTTAGGAAACACTGCATAAACGCCTGTTGTTATACAGATGATTCCCAATTATATTTATTGATGAAGCCAGATGAAACAGTTAATTAAACTCCAAGCATGCCTCAAGGACATAAAGACCTGGATGACCTGCATTCTTTTGCTACCAAACTCAATACTAAAGTTATTGTGCTTGGCCCTAAACATATCTAATGATCTAGCTACTCTAGATGGAATTGCCCCAGCTGCACTGTAAGGAATCTGGGAGTTGTCTTTGATCAGGATTAGCCTTCAACTCCCACTAAAACAAATTTCAAGGGCTGCCTTTTTTTTTTACCTATGTAACATTGAAAAAATCAGGCACATCCTGTCTCGAAAAAGATGCAGAAAAACTAGGCCACACATTTGTTACTTCTAGGCTGGATTATTGCAATTCCTTATTATCAGGCTGCCCTAACAAGTCTTTAGCAAATGTCCTTAATCTCCATATGGTGTACCTGGCCTAAATATTGTCAAACAGGAAAGTACACATGCAATTAAGGCCTGACATCCTGTTAACCCATGTCAAAATCCTGTCCACCTCTTATCTGTGCTATTAACTCCTATTTTGAAAGTGTCCTTGTGGGGCTGCCACCTCTATTTCCTTTGCATGGCTCCGTCATAGTACAGGATAATGCCATATGTAAAGTACATCACTAGTAAAGATTGCATTTTTATAACCCTTTCAGGTCTGTGACAGCTGTTATGGTGGAGATCTTTAAGAACAGTTTCCTGTGTTCTCTTTGCTTTTACTAAACACACCCACGTCAGCCACCAACCAAAAACGACTGGTATTAGTCAGAACAGTTAAAACACTTTATGTCAGCTCATAAGGCCACCTACCTTCATGGGGTACTCATACTTACAAAAACACTCACAGAAGACAGGGATTGACTGTAATGTTCCTGGTATTTATACCATTATTGCCTTCAACAATCCAGTAATTTTTATACCTTGGAAATATACATTCATTATAGTCATTATTATAGGTGCACTCAGGACTAATGTGAAGAATGAAGCACAATTGATGTTAAGAATACATTTAGCATGAAAACTATAAGACCTACTGCAGTAAAAGTTATCAGTATGGGCACCACTGACACATAATAGATATATAGTAATATTCCAAAGATACAATAATGTAACATTCAGTGTGTTTCTTTGGCACCACACACAATACTTTTAACATATTTTCTTTTCTGCACTCCTAAATGCACTCATGCATCTTTTCTGTCAAGTATACCATTAGTCCTATTAAAGTTTTTTTTTCTTTATTGTCATATATAAACAATTACAGGTTATTCTTCCACAAAATGATCATATACAAAATGTTCTTTGTATTATTTGCAGAAGAAAACTCTGAGCTAGGGGGAGTTACAGTTCAAACAAAGATTTTAACAGATAATAAAAACAGATAATAATAGTTTTTTTTCCTTACAGCTTTTTGATTAAAGGAAAATCAGAAAATCAAATGAAATCGATGTGCTGATTGACCTTCTTTGTGAAAACAAAGAAATTCAGCTTTTTACCCGGAAATTTGATTTTATGAATATGAAATTTAGCCAATAAAATTAAAAGATTTGCTGAGCTGCTGCATTCAGTGCAGAGTTATCTTCTAGTATTCCAAACAGAACATGTTTCCAAAATAATATAAATAATATAATAAAATAAATCATATAAAATCAATCAGTATGGCTTTTGATAAAGTTGGTTGTTTTGAGTCTCACAAAAGGGCAGTGGCAAAATAAGTGAACAGCAGTCTCATGGGAACTACGACAAAATGAACACCTGATATCAATATGTTTCCTGGATATTTTTGAAAATATACATCTTAGATGTATAATCTATGATCTATGAATAAGTTTAAAAATAAAAATAAAAATAAAAATAGTTAGAGCCCTATTTACAGATGGACACTGTAGATCTATTTAGTGTGTTCGTCTATATGGTAACCTTAGATTTGCGAAAGTCTCGCGAGCCGCCTCAAAGTATTTTGTCTCGTTGTTTTATGATTTGAAGGTTAAAATTAATATCTGTTATGTTTAGGAACATAAACTCACTTGGCTTGGGAAAGATAATGGTTTCGATTAAAATGGCCACTTGAAAGGTGGTGCTTCTTTACCACTTCTTTGCAAATCTCGCGAGAGTATTGTAAATCTAGGGTTACCATCTCGACACGACCATGAACTGTTGTCTTGGCAGCAGCAGGGATACTACTGTCCTCTAGTGGTGATGCAGCGTCTCTGGCACTGGATTGGATATTTTAAAAAGTCGGGTAAACAAGACAAGGACGTGAACCAGGTTCCCCCAGAATATTGAAATGATAGCAGTTACTAATCTTTGAGTAGCATCCAGCTCATGTTAGGCGAGAATCAAAAGAGGTGATTCAGAGGTAAGATCATGGAAACATTTAAATGTTTCTTGTTGCTTTGTGCAGATAGCCCCTCATTTAAATCATGTAAAATTGAACAAAAAATAATAAGTAACGTTAATTTCCTGTTATTCTGACAGAGAAAGGAGTTTTTGACGGCAGTGGCCCTCAGTAAGAAGAAGAAAAACAACATAGCATCAAGAATCAGTGAGCTCTATTAGCCTAATATTGGCTAATTCGGTACACTATTATCAATAAAAACGTCATGTCCTAATAGCTAGTCGAGGTCGAGGGTGAGAAAGTTATTATGATATGCATAAAAGTACATTTGTATTAAGAAAATAAACTCATGACTTGCTCCTGCTGGCTTGAGCCGTTAGGTAACTAACGGCAAGGCTAACGGTTGTGAGTGTGTACGTTAGGCGGGTTAGCTTAGCTAATGTGCTTAACATAATTTATTGTGTAGCAATAACATTAAACTTAAACTAGCGTTTAAGTTGCTGCAATATTATTTAAATTACAGAGAAGAGACTTTGTTCTTTAGGGGCTCTTTTTTTTTTTTTTAACTAACGTCAACGTTAACAGTTAACTTACATCTTTGCTGTCATAAATGCTATGCTAACAGCATTTATTCACAGTAATTTCTGTGGAGGAAGATTTTTTATATACCTTTATTTATTAAGTTGCCAGGTACATGATGATCCTCCATGAAAGTCATACTGTCTTGAAGAGGAAAAATACATGTTTTTATAAATGTATACAGTTAAAAATAATAACTATTTATGATCATCATTACTGTACAGTTATTAATTGCCTATAATGTTACTAGTCCATCTAGGAGAAGTAACAGGATTTGAGTGGTGTATGTGTGTTCTTGGTAAATTAACCCCTTATTTAAAATGACATAAATTAGAAACATATTACACCAATTTTATAAACTCAGTGTTTATTGTCTTCACTGAATGGGGATGTTTATGTTGGATTTCTTGAGCGTTTGCCTTTTGTTAAGATTACGATCCTCGGCTCGCTTTCCCACGAAAAGGCGCTTTTGTCTGAGGCGCTCAAGCAGCAGCAGCATCAAGTCACACAGACTGCTGGCAAAGTATCGGAAGTCGATTGTTATACCTTCAACATAAAGGCATTGTGTTTTTTTCCCCCCAAGCAGTGGAGTCTCTTTGACCACACCATCATGCTTTGATCACAACTTGACACTTGACTGTACACAATAATTGCACAGCCTTTACAAAAGTAACTTTTAAAAGCAACATCTCTGGTTTAAAGTTGGTCTTCATTCATTGTTTTTGCTGGTAATTAGGTCTACATCTTACATCCCAAGTTGAAAAATCTTATGTACCTCTAAATATAGCATGGGGAGAGTATGTATTGTTAATTTTACACTAGAGCTACTACTTACAATTATTTTCAATAGGCATTTTCCACAGTAGACATTTTGATTTGCATGGTAGTGAGCTGGCATTCATAATACCAGGACCCTGACACTGACGCAGCTATGTAGCATTCAGCCATTATTATTTTTGATTGTTTACACTTGTGCTTTTATGTCTGTGAAATTTTTTAAATACTTGTACATTGTTGTCGCAATTCAGAAAATAGCGAACACGCCCATCAGTTTCTGACATCTTCAAATTGTTTTCTGCAACCAGCAGTCCAAAATATAAAGTTTTTCAATGTAAAATGACATAATACCGAGATGTTAATTCTAAAATTTGGAAAGCAGGCAACAGCAAATATTGGCATTTTATCTCAATAAATGACTGAAATTATTAGTGGATTGCTAAAATTGTTCTAAATTAAACATCCGTTTATCTACTTATTGCTTAATCGTTTCAGCACTATTTGTCACCTTCACAGATCTGCTCGCTTGTATTTGGGGGCATTTATGTTGGAAGGTTTAACAGGAAGAGGTGTGGTGAAGTTCCTGGTGACTTGACAATGGGTCCAGCATTGCTTGTGGTAGGAGGAGGGAGGGATAATAATGGGAGGAGAGCCACGGAGAGAGTATCAACATCAGGGCTTTTAGGAAGCGTGCAGTGTGCTCCCTTTCTGCTGAAACTGGCGCCTGTTTGATGATAAATGAGCCCTGTTCTACACATTAAAGTTAATTACAAACTCTCACTTATGATTAAAGCTACTTTCAGCAAGTTTGGACAGAGAAGAGTGCGCACATAGAAACCACGGTGCAGAAAGTTTAAATGGGCTGATGTCGGACTAATGAACGTGGCCTGGGTTAATGGATTTTTACTGAAACCGCAAAGTATTTTTGAAAAAGTCTGATAATCATGGATGCCGAGGATTTATTTTAAGATTTCTTTTGATCCACGCGAGGACTGAGAACAAAAATGTGACCACCTGCAATTTATTCAACTCCGTCTTTTTTATTTTGAAACTCGCATCCCCCCCCCATATTACTCTACCCTGAAGACGAAGAAATGAACAACTGAATTTAATCTGCGAAACGAGTCTAAAAGAAGAGCATCAATGGATTGAAAGATTGTACTTGACGCTTTAAGTGGAAAAAGTGCCTCAAGCAAGGTAAGGAGCTGTGCATGCAGAGCTAAAGCATTCTCTATAGTCTCTATTAACCAAACTTAAAAAGCATCTGATTGTAGTTTATATATAGTCTGTTATAGTTGAAGCATATAATGTATCTGATGACTGAACTCTTTATTATATCTGTATACTATTCTTATAACTGCTTATAGTGTAACTCATTTATTCAACAGCAGTGTCCTTATTGTCCTTATTTCCGTCTTGTCCTATAATTATAATATTCATTTAGTTTTGCCTTGACATTAGTTTAGTTTCTCTGTAAAACGTACTGCAGTATCACTATGATGCACTGCGTTATCATGTCTTTGTTTATGTTTTCTGTATCCCATGCACCACTTGAAATCTCCGAATGAGTGTGTTCCCCCCCTCATATCAGGGTGAATAGGTTTAACACTGTAATGACCCAAAAGTGAGCTCTGTTATCCGGATTAAAATGGTGAGAACAATAGTTAGTCAAAATAGTGTTTTTGAAATGTTTTTATTTAGGGGTCCCGCCTTTATGGTTGTGTCAAAATGACTAAGACAGACAAAAGATGCACCTGTTTGTTTTACAGGAGGTCTGGATGGTGGCACGGCAGACTGAGCATCACAATTCATCGTAGGGGTGCAGAAATAAATGGCTTGTGGCTTGGTGTTTTTTTTTTATATATATATATAGACCAGTTTATCTCCACATGGTGCAATGTACTGGAAAAGCCTAATTTAGGCTGTTTTGCCCACAGGACTGCAGTTCTGTTGTGCTTTTACATGATATACAGTATACTCCCTGCTCTTTTCATTTCCTTTGTTTTTGTTTAGCTTATGAGTATTGATGAGCTAGAAATGAGGTGCACAAAGATTCACTTGTATGCCAATAATTCCCTTGTTTAAGACTTTATAGGGAAACTGTTTGTTTTGTCAAAGGTTTTAGTCGCCTTTCTTCCAGTCTGGTCAAAAGACTATGTAGCTAACTGTGCCCTGTAGGCTGATTTATCATGCTGGAGGAAATTGATTACATTGAGAAACAAATTATTCATGAGCTGAAAGTGGTTACTATAAATTTCTATGGAGTGTGCAGTTCTCTACAGTGAATGCATCTCAGTGCCAAAATACAGCAAAAAACAAAGAAGTGCATAAGTGAATTAATGTGAGCAAAGCTAATGGAGATTAAAGCACCTAGTAAAGGTTAAGGGCTATACAGTGTACCATAAATGGTCACTATTGTATGTTTTATTTCTCATTAGTTACTGGTCTGTCTGAAAGATCTCTTCACTGCTGGAGAGTAACATCTGTCCCAAAGTGAAGAAATGAGACCTGCATAGCTGAACATTTTTAGCTAGAATGCTTATATAACACTGATGGTCTTCTGAGGTCCTTTAATGTCTCTCATTGATCTCCAGGTTTTAAAATAAACCCAGTGCTGTGCTTTGACTCTGGACTTCGGCTCTTGAGTTTGTTGCCTTTGACTTTTGACCCTTAGTTTCCCTCAGTGTTCTGTCTTGAAAATAGCTTTATAGGACTGACCTGTTCCTGAGGGTTGAGGGCAGGGAAGGACAAAGACTAAGGGGTTAAAAAAAGCATGTTGGCTGCGATGCTTTCATTAGACATACGTCATTCTCCACTCCCCTGAGACCCCTGAGCTATATGAAATCATACTGGCCAAAAAAAACCAAGCATAAAGGTGATTTATTTATATTATCTCACAGTGGTTTTTTGAGTGAGTGTAAAATAATTTTCCACAGTACACTTAACCCTAGCATGAATAAATTACAAACATTGAATCACTGCTCATTAGTCTGTATTGTTATACCCTGTGGCGTCATGCTTTAGGTTACCAGCGATCGCTATGTTAATCCATACTGTATACAGTAGGCTTTCCCGCTCACAAGACTAGGGCTTTACTCTCATGCCAACTGTGTGCCAAGCTCATTTCCTTTTGTTAAAGTAAATGTCAATACATTTAGTAAATTGGGTTGCAGTGCCAGGGAGAAAAATCCATGAATTGATTGCTGTGTTGTGTAGGCTGGTCCAACCAGTCAAGGTTAGATTGATGGTTTACAACCCATTCCTGTGTTAATGACTGTGGTTCACATGTACTGTATGGGCTGCCTTCTTGTCGTCGTTATGGTTGGTTGTGAGATATTTCTGCCTCTATGACATTCTTCTGTGCACCTGTGAAAGTTTCTCCTCAAATAACACTTGTATTGCTACAAGGTGGTTTGCACTGAAGCTATAGTCTGTCAGGATTAACAAGGATTACTAAGAGAGTAATGCTACTGCTTATCAGGCCTGTATCTGTCACTAACATCACTGGTGGCTCTGCTGAGGTACTAAAGGATAACACACACATGCACACTCACACATTTGGTCAAAAGCTCACTTTCTCTGTGTGAGTGTCAGAGAAGATATTAGATTGAAATGAGAAACTGACAACTTAATTGTTACTTATCAGGTGTGCAAGACAGATTGAAAAGACTACTCCACTTCTGTTAACTCCTCCACAGAGTAACTCATTACCAAGTCCACCTTAAACCTTTGCATTATTCAGTTTGTGCCTGCTGATTGGTTTATTTTGGTGTGATACTGAGGAGATGCATATGGAGAAGTCAGGCTCAACAGCTGTTGCAACTGACAGCTTGGAATCAGCTTCTTACTTGATTTCAGAGCAAGAGAAATTCATCCACCCATATTTAATGAAATTTCAATTCTCTGGAGGGTGTTTTAGATTGAGGATGAAGGGTGAAGATTGTTTGTGTTTTTTCTTTTTCTTTTATGAGACTGGTACCAAAGTTGTCTGTATATGTGAAATTGCAGAGCATTTGAGATGAGATAACAAGCCTATATCATACCAATTTGTAGAAAACCCAATGTATTTTATTTATTTGTTTATTTTACTAAGTCAGGATCCAAGTTGCTCTTTGCTGGCTGTGGCATGTGTCCTCCAAAAAATGTGGACAACACAACCAGTTTTAAAGAAAATAAACCAGCCATGTTATCTCCATCAGCATCGGTGGAATCCCAGAAAGCACAATAATCTGGAGTGTTTCGTGACTTGATTTACCAGTGATTGATGACTGCACAGCCAGATGACAGCATGTCCTTGATTTGTCTCACCAATTTGATTTCTAATTCAATTACACTATTAACACTTGGAGCAGCGGGTTAGGATTAGTCTGGGTGTTACAAATGTACTATCCAGAAGGCTAAGACATGACTAGATCCAAAGCAATTTGTGTCAATGAAATCCAGGGAAACATTGGAACAGTTAACGCTGTCTGCACGCGTGTCACAGAGCTAAATGTCCTGTTGTGAGGCAGGTGTTCACAGCAGGTGTATTTGAGCCTTTCGTGTATTGCTGGACTGGCAAGTTATCACACAGTGTCAAGAAACACTAAACCTCTATCTTTATAGGGAATATATCTATCTTCTCATAGGGAATGACCAGCCTGTTTGCTCAGTTCCAGTTTAGAGATTAGAGAATATTATGATGTATTCAGTTGTATCACTGTCTTCCAGTATAGTTGTGTGCGACTTGCAAACACTTGTGAATTAAGTCCACTTTCTCTCAGAGATCCCTGTGAGGAGATTAGTCTGAAAGAGTTAACCCTCTTTCACATACACAAGTATGCTCAGTGCATGCCTCACTGTTGAACAGGAGCTGTACTCCACAGTTAGTTTTTCTTTCAAAGTTAATCAAAATCAAGATCAAAATCATAATTGCTTACAGGTCTGCACATGGTATGGCCACATTTCAGGTAAATGGAAAAGATACTTTCAACATCTTATATCTTAAACATTTGGGCTCTTTTCAAACCTTTCTCTGTGTACACATTAATTTAATGGCCCCTTGCTTCGCTTTGCTCTGCTCCGCTGCCTGAGGAAATAACCTGGTTGTTTTCTGCCTACACCTGCACCTGCAGACAAAGCCCCCTCCAGGCTTCCTCTGTAATATGTCGCCTGTTTATGGGTGCAGCCCTGTCTGTCTGTTCCCACAGGCCAGTCATATATTCTGGTGTTGAAGCAAAGCAGGCAGGCAAGATTTGTATTGTCCTGAGGTTGTCAAAAGTTACATGCGGTCTAGAATTTTAGATATATGATAGGATTTGCTCATGACTTTCACTGTCATGTCATTGAATGATTGTCAAGACTGCACCCAAGATGATGCAGTGATTTACGTTCACTCCCATCCTTATTTAACTGCTGGAGGTGACACAAATTATTCAGTTGAAAAGATTTATTTCTTTATTTTTTGAATCCATTAGAAGAGACCTTTTTATTCTGAAGCCCCTACTGGGCGAATAATGTTTGCTCAGGGGGGAGTAATCCATTCCTGTTTACAAACATAGCACTGAAATGAAATCTGTCATGTAAAAACTACCGACCTGGAATATTGTGTATGCTTTACAATCCTCCCCTCTTTATCTTCTTTTTTAATTTTGAACGTTCCCTCCTTGGTGCTTGTGTAACCTTGGTTTTGTGTCTTTCTACTTGTTTGACAAAGGTGCAGCAGGAAAGTTATTACAATGCTTCATGGCCGGCCCAAACAGCAGCAGTCCTATCCCTGTGTGGGTTAAGTGCAAGGAGATAAATGCATCTTTGTGCTGCTCTATTTTGGGCTATTTGTTTACTCAAGAGCAAACTTTGCTGCTAAGAGTCTAAACGTGTCCGGTGTATGACTCAGTTATCCTTCGCTTCTGCTATTCTCCTGTGGTTATATCAGCAGTTAATATCCAACACCTACCTGCTGTCTAAGAATAGCCTCCTTCTTATATTACTTTAATGAACTTAAAGTAATAAGCTGGTATTAGGGGTACTGAATGGAGTGACTTGAGGAGAGGGTGGGAGGTCCTCCATTATGTTTGAAGGGCAACAACTTAAACTTGTGCCTCCAATCCAATTTGAGGTGGAGGGCCTCACGAGTTGATGCAACTGTTTGCATCGTTCAGACTGTGAAGTAGGCCCACAGTTTGTGTGACTCTTGTTTGTAGGGCTCATTATGAGATGAAAATCAGTGGATCGTACTGATGCGATTTCATATGTTGATTGTGCATTTAATAGTCAAGTGAGCAGCACCTGCTGCCGTTAACTGGTTGATATATACTGTACCTGAAGCAGTCTTGATTTCATTGTATTTGAAGTGTTTTGGCTAAGTCTGTAAATGGCAGTTAAGTTCTTTTTTAAATGTTCGTAATAAGAAAACATCTGGAGTCTGGAAGACACACCTTTCCAATACTGCTCATGCTACCTGTCAATTGCTGTTAGCCTATTTAGAGCGAGACAAGACCTTCTGGATGAGCTGGACCAATCACAAGCATCAGGTTAATCTGTACATACACTTAAAGCCTTGTACAGGTCTTCTCTGTGGACAAACACTTATACACTGGTGTATTCAAGCAAACACGATAGATACTCATGCAATCTCATGTCCTACTGTCTATTTGTAGCACTTGTTGGAATAGCTTATTTGCCTTAATCCAACCACAGCCCAGACATGCAATTTTCCTGAGGATTAAATGTTTTCAAAGAATATAGTCATTTATTAACCAAGAAGCATCTGGAATGCGTTGTAGTTCTTGGATTATGAGTTGATGTTAACTAGAGGGATTACATTTGTCTGAGTGGGGATGTGAGGGATGTCCTTATGCAGCGGTGATTGCGTAAATGGTACAGTAGTGTTCTGCTGAACAGTAAACGGGATGTGTGGTCTTTTCCTTCAGGTTGGGAGATGTGTGAAGGAGTGTGACGGACGGCCATGGGACTGGAGAGACGGTGGCTTCAGGCTGTCACCATTGCTGTAGCCATCTGTCTGCTAAGTAAGTATGCTAATACAAATATGGATACATTGCATACATTTCCATAATTCCTGAATGTCCTTGTTGAACTTTTAGTGTTTTGCAAGTTACACACTTTTCTCAATCCTGAGACATTTCAAGACTAGTCATCCAAAGCAGCTGGAACAGTCATCTACTGAGTTGGGTGTTTACTGTTACCTACTGTTACAAAGATTACTACTATTACTACTTACTAACTGCTACATGCTGTTGTATGCTGTTAAACAAAGAGCTAGAGGATTATAAAGAATTATTAAGAATATATAAGAAATTGTTGAAAAAAACACATATATGTTAAATCCTATTCTGTAAACACACCATGATCATTAAAGAAACGCAAATTTTATTGTAATACATTACTGTATCAGCAGTGCAGGTTATGTGTTCAACATGTGTAAAGAGGACTTTCACATTTACAGTACAGATTAACTGTGATGAAAATCAATTATAGTATGTTGGCTCACAGCTACATTATCATGCCACTAATATTGCAATACAATATGTCATTGTTTGTCATTGAAGACTTATTTTAAACCACTCTCACCTTTTTGCATAACATTATTACAATTTTTAGCAAACTTTTGTCACCTTTAAGAAGGTTTTACAAAGTGTATTCAGAGTTTGACAGTGTGCTGTTAGTTAGTTATGCACTGTTTTAATGGTCGCTGGTCATGAGTAAAAATACTTGCTGGAAATTGTGCAAATTTAACCAATTTTGACAATGAAATAGAAAACTGTTAGCACTTTTGGCCAACAAAGAAGGGTAAATAGGATGGGTAAAAAGGGTGATAAAGAAAAGGGAAATCATGCATATGAATATTTACTTTACTTTTTTCATTTCATATACTGTATATTTAATTTGCCTTTTGCAGTTGGTAAAATCATCAGTTGTTTTCCCTCCATTTGTCTGCCATTTGTTTGCACTGTGTCGCCAAAAGTTCAGTGTTTAACAACATCAGCATGTCCCTTGTTATTGTAAAACACAGCAAAGCAGTTGGCATATGTTGCCGTTTAGCTGCCTACGTACAGTTTGAGCGACACCATGAGGAATCTGGCACAGCTCCCATTGCCTTGTATTGGAGAAAGTAAAGAGGAGGGGTTACAGCACTGACATGAGTGGACGACAGAGAATGGGGCCAAAATCCAACTTAAATAATATCTCTGGGAGTAGATTTAGATCAATCTGGGATTTATGCTACCCCCAACCCTAGGCACACGCTTGTGTGTGTGTGTATGTGTGCATGTGTTTGTGGGGGGGTGGGGGGTGGGGGAGGTGGTAGGATTGATTGTGCTGGTCCGCAGACCATGTGTGGACCCCAGGGGGTGGTGGGAGGTCGGCTGGAGAGAGCACAGAGAGGCCTGCTGCCCTGTATCAGAGTATCACCACCACCACCCCCCTTCTGAGATTAAAGTAATCACCAGGCCAGATGAGTAGCAGAACAAACACTGGCACCCAGTTGCACACACACCCACATGAGCACATGGCAGCAAGGGAGAGGAGAGACTGCTCCAGGTGTCACTAATGGGATTGCAGTTTGTTTGCAGGATTTGCAGCTACACGATCTTGTCACCAAATGGCGAATCGTGGTTTTACATGCCCTTTGATAGCCCAGCTTTTAACAGGGAACACTCTGAGGAAGTCATAGTCACTGGCTGATACAAGCTCCAGTTCAACATAATCATTTATGCATCAGTTGTTTCTTTTTTCAGCTTTTCAACCTTTCTGTCTTGAATTCTTGTTGCCTGTGTGATCAGTCTCCCTTCTCCTACGTTGTATGAGCTGTTCTCAGCATGGCAAACAATTTTCACTGCAGTGAATCACCCAAAAAATTCCACAGAGGTTAATCCAGCCTCTCTGGCAGCCATAACTCTCTTTAAAAGGCTCTCATTTCTCAGGCCCTTATAGATCCTTTGATATATGTGTTAACTCATATTTTTACTGTTTATTGCCTTCTGTGCTGTCAGTAAATGTCCAGAATAATATGTGCTTTATCCTGGTGATATGCTAATGTTTTTACAGGTGTGTCTCAAGGTGTGGCTTCACTGGTTCGTGCCCGAGAGGGGAGCTCTGCAGAGCTGGGCTGTGATCTTACTCCTACATCTAAAGAAGCCACCACCCCAAACCTCTTTCCTCTACATGTGGTGGAGTGGGTGCGCCTTGGTTACAACGTTCCCATCCTCATCAAATTTGGAGTGTATGCTCCTCGTGTTCATCCAAACTACAAGGGTAAGAATTATTCGGATGTGTTTAATCACACATTCGAAAAAGAAGAAAGACTTGTATCTGTAATAACATATGTTACTTAACTGGAGCTTCAGTTGCTTCAAACAGACATGTAAGACTCCATAAACTTTGTTTGAATCTTTTGACCATTGCTTTAGTGGTTTGACTGCACACAAACCCTAATGTCAGCATTGAATAGTTTTCTTAGTTGGACAAAGAAAAGCTGCCATCCTAACATTTTGTTCCTGAAAAGAGTAAAATTACCAATTTGACAGACATCTTTAATAGTAGTCCATCAGATTTAGTGAGGGGAGAAGGGGTGGCAACTTTTTTCTTTTACGTTACGTTCATGTGCCCTGTGTGGGCAGTGACAGGCATACAGGAGTAACAACAGTATTTATGAAGACTTGGGTAGGGGAAGTTTAGTTGAAACAATACCTCAAATAGGTAATCCAACCAAAACAACAATCCCTGTAATTACTGTGAGTGTTCAATCTGTGGGCTTCCAGTCTGCCGCAGTAGTGCAGGGAGAAGGGGAAGGGCGAGAATGGATGTGTTTTAATGGAGGCAGTTAAAGGGGGGTGGGGTAGCTGAGCAAGAATAGGGGGGTACCAGTAACGCGGTGCATGGGGGGATTAAGAGTGTAGGTGGGGGCTTGGTGGTCTGATGACAGTGTTTTATTAGTATGCTGAGGGGTGACCCAGTAAGGGGAGATTGTTGTGCTAGAAGGAGGAAGGATGAAGCATAGGGAATAATGGGAGTTTTCTTGCTGGAGCCCTATAATCCTGTCATTGTCTACCAGAGCACAAAAGACAAAGAGGGGTATCACAAGCTCCCCTTGCTTTGCAAACACCAACATGACTACTAGGACACCCAAAATCCCATACTGTCCCAACTAGGTCACTGAAATGTACAGGGACCCTCACTTAAAAGCCCCCTGCATTCATCCTGTTATAACTAATTTTAACAGAACCCCAACTAAGAATGAAAGCCTCTCCAGTATCGTTTCAAACATCTCTATGGAATAGATTAATCACTGAGGAGCCACACTGAATGTCGACAGTGGCAGAGCCACAAACAGGCTCCCTCCGCCGGGCAATTGGGCTACATGTGTCTGGCATGTTAACCCTGCTGTAGGCCGTTAACCATGTCATTGTTTAGGAGCATTCATCTGATGCACAAGCAGCCATAATGAAGTAAACAACACAGCAGAGTTGTAGCTCTGAGTACTGGAGCCCTGTTTGGGATGTCCCAATATTTTGCCTTATCCAGCCCTTGTGTGTACTTGTCTGGTGTAAAGCCTGTCTGCCTCAGATCCTCATATCTCCCCTCCCACTGGAGGCAGATGGTAGCTTGTGAAGCGTGTCAGCGCTGTAGGTCTAATGTATTCTACCCTCAAATTAAAATGTTGGGGGATTTCAGATTTAACCACAAGACACAAGTAGGCGACAATTTCCTGATCTTTGTCTTGGCTTGTCTGAGATCAGGAATAAGAGAGCTGGGACGATTTCCTTTACAAGATTTAAAATCAAGAAACAGTTTCATGAAAATGAATTATGGGCATTGTAGAGACCGCTACTGCCACTCAGGGCTGTTTGGATTTACAGCATAATGACTACTTCCAATAGTGCTAAGTAAGGTATTAGACTTGAATATATAATACTAAATCTAAGTGTTTTCCTGTCCTATGTTTGGTGGGCTCATTGCATTGCAAATGCCACCTTAAAAGAACCAAGGTTCATGTTTTTGTTACATTACATTTCATCCAGTTAGTTTTGATGTGCTGTCAATTCAGTGAGTAGCCCTCTATTGCTGTTTGAATTGGAGAAAAACTAATGAACAGATTAATTTTGTTGCCACTATGATAATATTATAGCATTACTACCAGTTTACTGTGACCAGTGCCAGTAATAATTCTGGCACTGGTCATCAGTAGACACACTTGAAGTTGAAGCTGGGGAAGACTCCACTAGCTTAATGGGTGAGCTTGTTGGGCGAATGCCCAGAATGCTTTCCAGGTTGTCATAAAAAAGAAATTAATCCTTCTCATCATTGGTCGATGCACCACTTTTTCTAATGGCATTGTGTACCTTTGTATACTGTTGCTGCAGTTTCTTTATTTTCTGGTGGCATTGCTCTCCTGTCCTCTCTCATCCTCTGCAAAAATACCTGGAAAGTGTCGACATTTTTATGAGATTTTTCCAGTTGACTTTTTACAATGCCATTGGACCATATTAAAAACGTGGTCTCCTCCTCTCCCCATGTGTTACATTCATTTTTCCTTTTTCCGGTTTTGATGATTTTCCTGTAATCTTCCATCCATCAGGACCCATCCATCCAAAAAATCTTTTCTGACTAGAAACTAACCAGACTAAGACCATCTCCTTTTGTTGGACCAAGGTTCAGTTGTTTGACCTGGAACCTGGTCTGGGGAGGTATCACACATGTAATTTTGGTTCGGATCAAACTGAAAAATCCAAAAGTCTAGACCACATGAAGTAGGTGTGAAAGGGCCCTAAAATAAAACATAAAAGCATTCACAAATGCTATCTGTCCTTGGTCTGCTGCTTTGTCTCAAGCTCACTGATGCTATTAGCCATTTTTAGAAACTGACATGAAAGAATCAGAGTGAGCGATATCTAAGATGACTATTTCAGTCGCCCATTAAACAGTATTTTTTGATATGATATCAGGTGTATTTGAGATTGCACTCTGTATTTGAGGAGTGTCTTGACTACAGTAGTGTCCTTCTGTTGACCCTGTTAGACACCGGCCTGTCTAGGTTTCCCATGAGAATCAAGAACAGCATTAGTGCCCCTCATCTCTCTTCCTCTCTGTTTGACACCCAGCACTCACAACGAAGAGGAAGCAGAATAAACTCTGACTGACACACTATTATAGTCTGTTTGAGTTGCGTTTGTTGAGAAAACATGTTCAAGTCCTGTAGTGTCAGAGCGGTTTACTGTTGCAGGGTTAGATCAAATGACTCCTGTGTGCTGAAGAAAATCAGTAGAGACTGTGAGCAGGGGAGTCCGACCTGAGGCCAGGACGACAATGGGCAAACCCCCAGATCTCAGCGGGCCTCCATCACGCTCTCAGTGTGACCTCTGAACACTGGAGAAGTTGTGGTCTGCATTTGCCACACACATGTACAAGTCACACACACACACACTTGAATATACCGATGCACACACACACACACAATCCTTGAACTCTGTAACCTCACCCATTGTAAACTTGAGCGGAATTTAATATTGAGCAACTAAGCTTTTGTAAACATGACTCTATTTGAGAACTCCTAAAGCAGAAAATAGCCCAGTAGAAATGTGAAACCGATCACCTTCATCCATCCTGCAACCTGTTTTTCTGCTACAACTCGACTAAGACGATGGACCTTAAACAATGAAACAATGAAAAAAATAGATGGCAGCAACTTGGGAATTCACAGGCTTTGAGCAGCGGGCCATCACAAAAACCCTGTTACCTCATGCCTTAGGTGTGTCACTGGCCAGATACATATCAAGAGCATGACATCACATTGTGTGCTGTGTGATGTGTAAAAGAATTCATATTAAATCCTTTTCTACTGTGGAAGTATTTTTCTGAAGATCATCCCGACTGAGTAAATGAAGCAATTATTAACACCAACAATATCTCTCCCTGACCAGAAAACAAAGATCAAGTTCTGTGCTGGAAAACAGTTCAAACCCCACAAACAGGACTCAACATTATACTTTAAGAATATTAAAATTAATACTTTGCTCTTTGATCATGTAAGAGGGCTAATGCCTGTGGTAAGTTGAGTCGCCAAAATTTGGCACGTGAGCCTAGTATGCCTGCCGGTGCAGGGGTTAACAGAGCTGGACAGAGCGAGAGGGGACAGAGTTAACTGTAATCTATCTCACGACAAAGAGCTATTCATAAGAGGGTTAAACTGATTAGGGAGACAGGAGGATTGAAGAGAGAAATTTGGGGGGGTGGGAGGGGTGAGCTGTCAGAGGCAGGGGGCCGGTCCCAGACTTATGATTGTATTCAAATCAAAACACATCCCATAATGCACCTCTGCCCGGCTCTCTTATGCACATACGGATGGACAAAGAAAAGCAGCGCTGATGCTTCTCCAAACAGAATAATCTTTCTTCCTCCATAGTTACCGCTGCTATTGTATTACATATAATTCACAATGACCCATGTATTACTATGTCAGTATGTATCAGTGGGAATCATCACTACAGAAATCACATGCTGAATCCATTCCTGTGGGACAATAAAAGCCTTCTACCAGAGATTTCTACGCCACAAAACTAAAGAAAATACAACATTGCAAGACTATATGCAAAATATGTAACCCATAATGAAGTGTGAATTATGTGGGTAACGTATGTGGTGTACATTGTCCTCAGTTCAATTGCATTGCAGTGGTTTTACTTGCAGAAAAAAGCCTCATCAATCTTGTGTAGAGAAAAAAAAGGAGCTGAGTTATTCCTAACCTGCCACCCACTGGGAGAGAATCTGACTCTCACTAATATGAAGAGGGTGCTTGGTAGAGGTTCACACAGAACCAGTGGATTAACGTTGCCATTTTCTACCCTTGGCTGCACTGCAGTTTGACCTGTTGGAACAAGGTCTCATTTTAAGGTAGACTGGAGCTGTCATGTGATAGCTGCTAGAGGTAAAACAGCAAAGAGGAGGAGGAGGGTGGGTACGGGAGACGAGCAGCAGCTATTGTTTCAGCCATTCTCTCTGTTCTCCACCATAGAGTCTAATGATGTTTGTCTCTGGAGGAGGACTTGTGGCCATTGGGCAAATGTAGAACCAGGGAGAATGATTAATGTGTCTGCTGGAGAGTTACAGAGCACTCTGGTCAGAAAGGTCAACCTCTCATTGGTTGTCAGTGGATTATCAATGTATACATTTGAGTAACCTCTCCGTAACCTCTTGTTCAATTGCGCTGTGATTTAAATAGGGGGAGTTTTTTTATGGTTGATCATTTTTCAATTCTGTTGTTCAATTATTTGCATTATATCCCATGCATCAAGCCATCAGAGAGACAACAACCTTTTTGTCAACATCCTTAGTGCAGAGCACCTGCCGAGTGCCTTTTGAGGTTTTAGTTCAAGTCCAGGGATGTAACATTCAAATTTAAATAAAGCAACATTTGTCATCCAGCTTCAACCTTTTGTCCATTCACAGGCTGAAAGGAAAACAAAGTCCTGCCTTTATCTGCCTCTCATTCATTTCCCCCTTTCTTTTCCTTATGTCTCATCTGCTGCTGGATGTGACACAAGACTGTTTTTTAAAATCTAAACTAAATGTTTTTCCCCCCATTTGTAATTTTTCAAATCTCTGACAGTAGAAACCCACCCCCCTGCACGATCGACCCTCCCCTACTACCCCTGTTTGGCCCTGCCGTGTTTCTACAGCAACTGAATTCAAATCTAAACCTACAGCCCGGGCTTTCCTTGGTCTCATCACTATGGTAACCTGAGAGAATGAGGAGTGGGGGGGCTTTCTTTGTAGTGATGGACAAGAGGGAGGCTACGGGAAAGGGTTAAGTGTTCGACAGGGAAACCAGAATTCCCTTGTGGAGACCCAGGGGGCAGGGCGCACACCAAATTTTGAAAATCAACATGTATACACACCCACGTGCTTCTGAACCCACAAGACACATGGTCAGTCAGTGGGACTTCCATAGGCTGAGTTTTATGGTGCGACTAGCCACAGTGATCTTTAAGTATCCCATAATATTTAGCCACATGAGGATTAGCTGTATCTTAAAGAGGGTTTGTGTGATTTTACACGTGGAAGTGTTTTTCCTCTTAGCCCGCAGTATGCAGTTAATTCCATGTCTGATTGGAAAAGGTTGCATAGGAAATGAGCAGCTCAGGGAGGATCCCTCATTGAGAGATGAGAGGGGAAAATGCCTAAAGTTATCCCCACACCTGTTATCATCTGTGCACACATTTCCTCTCTCTCTCCCCGAGCCCTTCCCGGTTGTTTGAAAGATGCTGACCTGAAATCAGAGGCATTCATTTTATGGAGCCTCTAAGTGCGCACCGCCCATCAAACGATGGTCTGTCTTTAGGAGGTCAGTCAATCATTAAGCACAGCAACAGCCCCACTCAGGAATGCAGGGTTAATTGTTAGCCATTGTTGTCTGTCTTTACTCTCAGTGTGTGTTTCACCCTGTCTTAAGGCCACGTATTGAGTTAAACGAATTTCATACCTTTCAGACTCTGCTCCAGACTGCGCCGTCTGGAGGGAAAGCTGTGTGAATAGCGATGATATTGTGTTTCTTGTGATATTGTTGCTTCAAGGTAGCAGAACATTCAGAAATTCTTTCCTCTTATATACAATGTCTCTACCGGGGGAAATGATGTTTGGTGCTGGAACTAAAGATTAAATGAAGAGAAAGCATGTTTTTTTCTATTTGTAATGCTTTATTTTTTCAATACTCAAGATAGAGGAATGAAAATGTGACAGTTGTGAGTCAGTGTAATCTAAGCAACTTGTTAGCAGCAAACAGGAATGACGAGATGCTGCAAACTTCCCCACATTTTCCCTGTTTACTTTCAAACCGCTTTGGCCAGGGTCTGGTATGAGCAACGTGTGTGTTTCCCCCCACATGCATCCTCCTGTCGTTTAAAGCCCTGAGATTGAAGGGGGAGAAAAAAAGAGTTCATTGAGAGACAGAATAAAAGGAAGGGGAGGCAGGGTGGTGGGGAAGGGTAACTTCAGTACCCTGAAAACCAGGCTGCAGTCACCAGGCAACCAACAGATCAAGTTTCAAAGCCTGACAAGGAGTTGTAAGAAGTACAGAGAAGAGCAGAGGGAGAGGGATAGGGGTGTGTGTGATAGAGCTGTGTGTCTGTGTGTGTGCATGCATAGACATGCACAGGTCCTCTGTGTGTTTGAGGGTGCACATTCACAAGTTCTTAGCATGCATCTGCCACACTCCACAGTGTTTATCACTGCCTGATGTCCTTCATTGATAAACAAAAACAGGTGACTCATTTCATCATGCATCTGTTGTAGAAACCCCTTTTAAGCTGAAAACTACAAATATGAAAGGAAGAAAACATTCACTTTTTTTTTACTTTCGGCAAGTTAATGAAGCTGCCTTCAAGTATTCCTGGCATGCTCGTCCTAGCTCTCCAATCCACCACCCAAACCCTAATAACAGGACACTATCTTCATCTGTAATTTTGCACATTATCACAATCGTCACATGAGTGATTCATGTGTTTGCACTCGTACTCTTGGGCCACTGACTTCTCGTCTTCTGAGCTGCATATTTTGTCTGTTACCTCCCTGATTTTCACAAATCTTAATTACTTGATTGAATACTTTAACAAACATTAAGCCACAGTTGATGTTCACTCTGTTGATGGTTTTGTCAGCTAGTATGAAGTGTATGACTTTCACTGTGGCCTTTGTGACACTGAATGCCTGTGTCCTCTGCATGGTAAGCCCTCTTCCTGCATGTGCTGACTCTGCCTGTCTGGTTGCATGTGTGCTGACCCCCTCTCTCTGTCTCTCACCCCTTCCTCTTTGCCCTCCCACCCTCCCACCCCTCCTCCTACAGGCCGTGTATCTCTGACCCAGGGTGCCTCTCTGCTGGTGGAACGGCTGACCCTGGAGGATGAAGGCTGGTTCGAATGCCGCATTCTGCTCCTGAATAGCAAAACCGACAACTTTCAAAACGGCACATGGACCTTCCTCTCCATCACAGGTGCAGCACTGCAGGGTTTTGGGAGACTGAGGAGCTGCTCCTTTCGTTACTCATCATTGGCACTGTCCTTGTTTAGAACAGCCACAGCATGGGGCTAGAAAGGCCCTGGCACGTTGAATTTCCTGAGCGTTATTGCTGTGTATGAGGAGCTTCTGTGTGACATTCTATGCACACGGTGATCACATCTTGTCTTTGTCTGTGCCTTGCCTGCTGCGAGGTGATGTCAACGTAGGAGTTTGTTCAAAGAATAACAGGAACAAGACAGTGTATGTGCTGCTTGTGTGGGCTAAAGATTACATTTAAATGCTTAAATCTGAATATTTTTAACCCCACACATCAGTTATGCCACAGTGGAGCTAGAAGTTACAGAGAGTGTGAAGTAGGGATTTGAAATGAATGTACTAGAGTGAATGAAAGGACTACTAAAAGATGTGCTGCATCAGGATGCAGATGAACATTGGACACCTTCCTTGTACATAATAGCATTACATCATATTGAATTTCATTTGAATACATTTCACCTAAAAATATGTCAGGTTGTCTCAAAACCAGACTTCACAAAGGGCCTTGTAGACAGAAAATGATGACATTTTATCCAAAGCTCTTTCCAATTCAATGAGTGCATATATTTTTAGCATGGGTGGTCTCAGTGGAAACAAAACACAAACCCTGGCAGTGTTTGCCCATATTCTGCTTTCTCTGAGGCAGGCAAAAAAATATGCTACTAAAGATAAAAGTCTACAGTCTGTCAGTTCGGATAGTTTCAGAGAAATTTGCAAATTTCCAGTTGTTGCTTATCCCAATTATTATGTTCCATTTGTGATGCTGCCAAAATGCCATATTTTGTCTCTTTCCAAACATACTGACATGGTTATAATAACGTAGAGTTTTCTGAGGTTTACACATAATTTATTTTATATTTTAATGGCATCAAACAACTCCTATATCTCCACTGTATATGGGTGTACTACAGGTCGTACATCCATTCCTGTGGGTGAACCATCCCGTTAAGCATTTATATCCACTTTGACTTCGGCAGCAAGGCTTCACAGTCAAGTTAGTGCTCTGATTATTCTGTGTGTCCCATTTGAATGTACACATAGAAGTAACTATGTCATCTGTGCTGTGTTTGTTCTAGCTCCACCTGTGTTTATCAAGACCCCACCAACTTTTGTGGAGGTTCTGCTCGGAGACTCGCTGACTCTCAGCTGTGGAGCCCATGGCAACCCTCGGCCAACTGTTGTCTGGCATAAAGATGAGAACCCGATTGAGAAACATGAAAAAATAAAAGTGAGGAGGAGAAACAGATGGCATTTTCAGAATTTTAATTAAATATTTTTAAAATTAGCATTTTATGTAGGAGTTGTAGCTTTGATATTTCTTTGTAGCAGATTGCTTTTGTTGTCCTTTCCGTGACAGTCTCATGATCTCCTTCAACCTTTTCTCTCTCTCTTTGATCCTCTTAATATTTACCTTTGGTCAATTTTAGGTGCTCAATGGATCCTTGTCTTTGGCCTCCATCACAAGAAATATTTCAGGAGTGTACAAATGTCACGTGTCCAACACAGAGGGGAACCTGACCCATTATACGCAGCTGCAGGTCAAAGGTCAGTATTGAGCTGTCAGTCATTGGGGAGAGACAGAATCTCTGCTTGTCTCATGTTAAGCATGTGTTGACATGTGCAGGTAACAAGACAGAGTAATAGTCTATTTGAAAGTAACATCTATCACATATGTTTTCCTGGGACAAAAAGTAAATTCAGATAGATTAGACGGCTCAAAGGCTTTATGGTTTTGCTGTGCTAATGCAAACCCACTGAACAGCTCAACAACCATGGTTACATAGTCTATACTGCCACCTACAGTCCATCTGCTGCTATAGCAATGACTTAAGACCAACAACACTGATCTCTTTGTTTATCCTGATCCCTGCATCACTACACAGAGGCATAATATTTACATCAGTGTAGCTTACGTTTTCTACTTCTTTGCCAAAAAGGTCCCCCAATCATCATCATCTCGCCAGAGGACACCACTCTCAACATGACCCAGGATGCAGTTCTGCAGTGCCAGGCTGACGCTTACCCTTCCAACCTCACCTATGAATGGCTGAAACAGGGACAGAATGTTTACCATATTGAGTGAGTCCAAGTCTTCAGAGTACCTGTGAACCCAAGATATATAACATATATTTTCTGTCAAATACAAAACACAGCTAGTGTGTCTCTCTGATTCACAGACATAAGAAATCTAAATATGCTCATTTACTTCAGTAGAATACTGAGATCAGTATTTAAATGAAGCTCTCTGACATGCATAGACATACAGGTGTTTTCTGAAAGCATGCTGCTAATGCAACCAATTCCACTTAGATTATTTATAAGAGTATTATGTAATGTAGTCATGAGCATGCTATAAAGCTCGGCAAAAGAAGTTAAATGTGCAGATACAACTAAGCATTTTTTGTGCCAGCATTTTTTGTGCCCCATTGGTCACTTTGACACAAAAAGATGTGAAAATAGGGTACCAGTTGAAGAATACAAAAGTTTCCCTTTAATCACCTTTTAAAATGCATCATGTTCTGTATCTTTTGGTTTTAGGTCCCTACAGTCACGTGTGAAGGTTTTGGTGGATGGAACTCTTCTTATCCCTAATCTTATCCCAGAAGATACTGGCAATTACACCTGCATCCCAACTAATGGGATACTGACACCACCCTCAGCCTCTGCACATCTGAAAGTGAAACGTAAGGGTTTAATCTCCTATGAGAGGCAGCTCTTGTGTAATTCCATATTTCTGTCCATTTTATAGATAATTCCTAAATAATTATTATTCTCTCATTTAGACCCTGCTCGTGTAGGCCGAATGCCCAGGGAAACATACTTGCCAGCCGGCATGGAGGGGGTCATTGTCTGCCCTGTCCAGGCTGATCCCCCTGTGCTATATGTCAACTGGACCAAAGATGGGAACAATTTAAATCTTGACAATGTAAGTTATGTGAAATAGAAACATCATGCCTCATGCGATGGAAGTACAGGTACCTTGAGAATCACTCTACATAATTTTCCTTTCTTGACCTGTCCAGTTCCCAGGTTGGATGGTGAATTCTGAAGGCTCAGTTTTTATAGCAACAGCCAATGACAATGCTGTTGGCATGTACACTTGCACTGCGTATAACAGTTATGGCACTATGGGCCAGTCTGAACCTACCCAGGTCATTCTGCAGGTAAGGCTGCTCCTCTTGACTCCGCCTTTAGTGACAGAAAACCTTTTTCTATGAGTGCTCACAGTTATTCAGTGGTAGATGTGAAAAAGACTATCTCCCTCCCCCAGGACCCCCCATCTTTCCGAGTGACTCCTCGGCCTGAATACTTTCAGGAGGTGGGCAGAGAGTTGATCATCCCCTGTGAGGCCAGTGGGGACCCTGCTCCGAACATAACGTGGAGCAAGGTACAGATGTTCCAAAACAAAGAAGAGCAGCATGAACATGACTAATTCATCTCTTATCTAAACTGGATGTGTCTGTCTCTCTTCCCTCACAGATCGGCCCTACTCCTCGCTCCCCGCATATTGTATTGGCTAATGGTTCCCTCCTGCTGCAGCCACTCAGTAAAGACCACCATGGGGGTTGGGAGTGCCTGGCCACTAATCGAGTAGCTACTGTCAGTGCAGGCACTGTGGTCATGGTGCTCGGTGAGTGGCCTACCTCAAATATATGGTGGCAGACCCAGACCAGAACCTGTATTTACATGTGTTATCAACATGCCAGACTTACAGATGTGTGTCTGTGTTTCTTAGGCACCAGTCCTCATGCCGTGTCCTCAGTATCTGTCACCACAGAGATGAACCAGGCCAATGTATCTTGGGTGCCTAGCTTTGATGGTGGATACACCCAGAAGTTCACTGTATGGTCAGTAACATAAAACACTCAAAACACAGTTTTCAGCTCTCAACAAGCAGACCAGTTGAATGTTTTATGCGCTTATGTCTTTATTTTGGCTGTCTTTGCTTTTCTCCAGGGTCAAGCAGGCATCCAGAGGGAAACATGAATGGGCTTCTTTGCCTGTGCCCACATCCAAAAACTATCTGCTAGTAACTGGGCTACTTGCTGGCACCGGCTATCAGTTCAGTGTCCTACCTCAGAATAAACTCGGCTCTGGACCTTTCAGTGAAATTGTTTCTGTGCGAACTCAAGGTCTGTGCAAGTGAACGTGTTTGACCTATTTGATTTTCCTATCTCACTTTCTCCAGTATTATTTATATTGTTTGTTCTAAGTGCTATATCAGTCTGAGTTTATATTGTGTTTTCTTATCAGCTGTTCCAACAGAAACACCTATGGTCATCACCACTCTCCCGACTCTGGAACCTCCCGTATTCCTGTCAGCCAACCGGACCGGACGAGGCGTTTTCCTACAATGGTTACCTCCTGAGGCTCCATCCTCTCCACTGACAGGTTATGTGCTGCAGGCCCGCCGGGATCAGGGCCAGTGGGTCATCCTTAGCAGTAACATCAGTGCCAATCAGAGTGAACTACTAGTACAAGGACTGCTGCGGGTAAAGTTTATTTCTTACTTAGCGTCTGCACTTTCTTGAGATCATTTGTCATATCAAACTGATGTTATGATTAATGATGAAAATATTTTATAGCACGCATCTTTTACCACAAGCAAACTAGTTTATGTTTTCTCTCAGGACTCCAGTTATGATCTGAGGCTGATGTCCCGCAGCAATAAAATACTCAGTGAACCGAGTGACTCTGTTAATGTATCCACCACAGGTGAGTGGCTTTGTATCAATTAACCTGAATCGTCACACCCTATTTTACAGTACACCAATAAGACATAATAAGATGATAGATGATGATAGAATAAGTGTATTAGTATAGTATAATATATATTGTATAGTATATAGTATAGTACATATTTCAAAAGTTAAGCTCTGTGATCTGATTACAGGGATGGAGATTTACCCCTTGCGCCCAAGTTTCTTGGAGGTCATCCCTGAGCCTCTGTTGGCTGGTGTGTTAGGAGGAGTGTGCTTCCTGTTCATGGCCATCATTTTGTCCTTGGTGACAGCTTGCTACATGAGTAACAGGAGACAACGTCGCCGCAGAAAGAGAAGACAAGGTTAAACATCTGATTTAAATACAATTTTTTTTAATCCAGAAAATTTAATTAATGCTTAAACTCTCGTGTGTGGAAACTACCATTGTTGATCCCTCAGTTACTGTTAAATACACATTTGTCACATTTGTCAGTAGACAAATTCCTCTGTGGGTTGATTGACCTTTTTAATTCCTTTTTCATCTTTTCTTAGATCTCCCATCTGCCTTCCAGAAGAGCCCATCTCCAGAGTCAGTGTCCTTCATTTGTATTTTGATTTTAACAGTCAATGTAGTTACTTATATTGTTACTTATTTGTGGTCCTATTTTTTTAAAGCTCAAATTAGTATTTTTTAGGTAGTACATTGTTATTATAACCATCAGTATTGCAGACTGTGATGAAACACTAAATACAACCTTAAGACTTAAGAGTTATTTTTATACTCTGCTGTCAGCAAGCTTCATGAGTGTATTTAATAATGTGTTTGCTTTACCTGATTTATCAATAACATTTGACTACATACTGTGACAATGTTCAATTCTCTCCTACCTTTTATACAGTTTGTAAGTGCAGAAAGCTACAGATCGCACCTTTTAATTATTTTAATATTTTTGTTAGAACCTGTAATACTGTGAGGTTGTTTTAAATTATTCTTTTCTGTCTTTTCTTTTTCTCAGAGCTCGCTCACCTCCTAGCAGCCCAGACAGTGTCTTAAAGCTGAAGCTGTGCCCGCCGCTTCCCTTCTTCCCCAACCCCTCCTCACAGTCTGATCGCTCCTCCTTTGATAAAGGCAGCCGTGGGGAATACCACGACCAGCGGAAACAACTCCTGTCCAACTCATCTCCACCGCCTCATTACACACTCTTTGAGAGTCACCTTGGGTCCCAGGCCCCCTCACCAACTGCTTTGGAGTCCATCTCCAGAGGCCCTGATGGACGCTTTATTGTCCAAGCACTGCCAGAGGGTTCCAGTCCCTCCAATAAGAAAATCTTGAAGAACGACGTCTTGAAAAGTAATGGTGGGGTGAGTTGCTCAGGAAGTAACCGTACGTCATTCAGAGACTCTCCAAAGTCAAGCATGAGCTCAGAGAAGGACGATAGAAAGGATTCTCCTCTCACTGTGGACGTCCCAGAACTGAGCAGGCCTCCTTCCTCCCCTGGAAGAGTACGGGCCATGGCCAGAAACTTCTCCCGTCACGGCTGCTTTTACTCTGACGATGAACAGGGTTCAGAGGCCTTGCTGGAAAGAGCTAGCTTCTATTCAGACAACAGTGAGAAAAAACCCAGTGATTCTCTGAGGAGGTATCGCATGCCGGGCCACACTGAAGACCTTTTCCCTACTTTGGGCAGAAGAACCAAGCTTCTGGATAGAGAAAGAGACAGGCCACAACATTCAGGCTACCAGCCTATGGAGAGTCAGGTGACTAATAACAGCACGCTGGTCTCACAACTTGATAGTGAGCTGGAGAGGGACAGCATTAACAAGTGTGTCCAACTGGCAAAGGAGAGGGAAGAAATGGAGAGGGAGCTCGAGAGCTATACAGCTAATCAGAGAAGTCGTAGGAAAGATGATTATCTATCTAATAAGACGCAAAGCCCTCAAAGGGGATCACCCAAATCAGAAGAGGAGCCTGTATGGAAACCGCAAGATGTGACCATCAGACAGAAACACAGGTCCCCGGGTCAGACAAATCGGGTATCTGACTATCGGAGGGCGTGCTACTTTGGGAACACCAGCAGTCCAATGGACCGGCTTCCTACCTCTCACATACAGTGGGACATTAGCCCTGTTACATCCGTCACCAGTCTCATTCCAGCACAGAGCCCCCGAGAGACCACATCGCCTAGGTCAAAGCATCCTTACACACGTAGAGAAACCACAGAGGACTCTCTCACTGTTGATTCATCACAATCTCCGGTTACCCAGAACACCTCCCTTCCCATGCTCTCTCCTGACGTCACCTCAGAAAACTCCCCTATTCTGTGTTTAGAAGCACCTGACAGAGCCAGGTCAATGAGTCCTCAGAGAGAGCATGATATATGCAGGAAGTCTATGACTGAGGAAGGCTTAAGGGGAAAGAACCAGGACAGAGGTTTTGCTTCAAGGTCCAGAAATTCATATGCTTATGGCACTCAGCCTTGGGATTCAGCTTCCAGAAGTCCTTTAGTCAGCAGCATGAGGCCTCAAAGTCCAACTCAGCCTTTCACTGCTTCTGCACCGTACACAGCCACAAGAGATCCCAGTCCCTCAAGTTATTCTACTTTACCCTATGAACATCATGAAGTTGGAGCAAAGGCCAAAGACAGGGAGGCTCAGGGCCTCGATGACCGACGATCTTCAGGCTTTTACTCTGAATTAGAAAGAGAGGGCGTCCGAGCACGCTCCAGGAGAAGTGACAAATGTCTTTTCTCTGACAGTCCCAGCCCTGTTTCAACATTGAGTCTTGTAGAAGAAGTTGATAGTGACCAGTCCCAATTTTCTGTCCCCAGAATGTCAGGGTCCTTCAAAGCCAAGCCTGCAGCCCCATCCCCCAAAATGTCCCCACTGCAAACAAGTGCAATTCTTGAATACCTGAGCCTTCCAGGTTTCATTGAAATGAGCGTGGATGAGCCTGTGGACGAAGCTGAAGTCACAGACACTGTGGAACAGAGCTCAGGCTTAAAACCAGTAAAATCTCTTGTGGCTAAGCCTGATGTAGTTCCTAAAAACTGGGAGGTTCATGTTCAGGGGGAAACAGACTCAAACCAAAAGGAGGTTTGCTTTGAGCAAACACGTTCTGTAGGTGCTGCCGAGGCAAGCGTTGACTTTAGTAAAAAACAAAGCTACAGACGCTCCCTCAATATGGAAGCTAGAGATCCTCCACACAGAGTAAGATTCCCTGATGAGATAAGACCATCATCTCCTGGTCTAGAAAAAACTAGCAAGCAACTTTATGATGAGAAAACACAAATTCGGAACAAAAGCGCAGACAGACCTGAGTCCAGACTTGGATCCAGGTCAGCTCACACCTTGTTTAGTGCAGCTAAAGGCATGGCAGACATAGCGTCAAAACATTCACAGAGTTTCGCAGACTGCAGTGAGTCTCTATCAGAGCAATCCCAAAGACAAGCTTCTCAGGGCAGGACTAATAATATTGCATCGCGAATATGTCAAGCCCCTGTGCCATTTCTGAAGAAATCCTTAAGCATAGGCCCTTGTAGGACACTCTCAGGAATGGGACAGCCTCGTCCTTTCCTAAAGAAATCCATCAGTCTAGGCTCACAGAGGTGGGAGCACTTTGAAAGCCCGAGGACATACATTTCCGAGAGATGTTACTGGGACGAGTTCCCAAACCCAGATGTCAGGGTCAAGTCTTACAGTTTGGGTCGCACTCCGTCTTCCCTTCCCAGGCCAGGCCCCTCCTGGAGGGAGTATATCCCGTTCAGACGCCCCAGCATGGGGAGCCTAGAGAGGCCTCACCTCGCACAAAGATCTTTAGCTAGTCCTTCCTACCTCACTCCCTCGATGTATCCACCCAGACAAACCTCAATCTCCCCAGTGCTGGAACCCTCTGATCCACGACGGCAAGCCACTGTTTTCCCCGAGTCCTCCAGGTGGTCCCCCTCTTATCAGGACACCCTGAGATCTGCTCAGCATAAGTATATCCCCATGCCCTCCTCCATTCCTGTCTCCCAGTACCAGCACTGGCCAGGATCCAGAGCGGAAAACATAAGACCCATGGACCCCAGGAGGGGCCCTCCAAGGTCCTACCTGCCCAGAGGCATCAGCTGGCCATCACCCTACTACGCCCCCTTCCCACCGAGGGAGGGAGAAGGTTATAGACAGCCAGACAGGGTAATGGGGAGGGGAGGTGAGACAGAGATCCGGGAGGTCAGAGAGGGAGGGAGGGCCAGTTATGCCAGTCAGAGCAGCGGTAGGGGTAGCGCCGGTCTCTTCCGACAGTCCCTGTCCATCACTCCCACACTGCTCAGCTCCCCAGAAACCACAGAGGAGAGCGAGCGGCACAGAGCTGAGACGGAGCTACCTGAGAGGAGAGCGAAAAGGTGAAACACCACCACACCTGGAAAATAACAACACTGGAGTGTTTTTCTTGGCAGAGGGATTTATTTATGTTGCCAAAATAACATTAACTGTGTCATTCTTTGTTTCTTGTTTATGATACTGTGCTGATACTGTTTGTCTGACCACTTGTTTTGTGTATCTCATTAGAAGGAACACATCAGTAGATGAGAGTTATGAATGGGACTCTGCTGATGCTTGTGTGGACTCAGAGGTCCTGGAGGCCATGAAGTTTGATCAGTCGCAAATGGGTTTTCGGAAAGGCAGGGGGGAGCTCAGATATGATCAAGCTGGTGGCCTCCAGGACCAGCGAAAAAAAGGTAATGCTTTTTTTTTTTTTTTTAGTATTTTCATGTTGCATGTGTCATTGTGACTGTAATGCCTGATGGTGCTGCATGTGCTCATCTCGTGCCCCGTGTGCCATGATTATTTTGAGCTTGTCCCATGACATGCCCATCCATGCATCTCCTCTCCCTGATGCCTTCCCCAGGCCCGTCTCCCTCAGTCAGCCCACCAGTTTCCAACCCACCTCGCTGCCAGTTCAGTCGCTCCCTAAGTGAGGCGCGTTTCAACGCTCTCCGCCTGGAGTACCAAGAGTACAGGCGGGCTCAGGAATCCACCTGTTCCCGTGAGCCCTGCCTCACGCCTGGCTACGATTCAGACTCTGACTGCAACTCAGCACTGCTCTAGCAGCTTAACTCGGTCCGTTATCCCGCCTGCCCCTCTCACCTCTTTCCTTCTTTTTTTGCCCCATCTCTCACTCCTCGCCTGCCCGTCTCCTTTTCTTGCCTGCTACTCTTATCATCCACATGCAGTGAATTTGTGCTTGCATGTAAAAGCATATGAAAATAATGCTGCTTAGTTTATAGTTTAAATGTTTAACCTTCTAAGGGCTTATTCTTTAATACTGCTCTCTTCTCTTTCACAGGCTTGTGGAAAAAAGATACCAAATAGCAGTTTTATGAACAGACGACAGCACTGTGGTCCTCGACAGTGTCGCACCTCACTAGAGCTTTGTCACATGGAAGAGCTCATCGTTTAAAGTTTTGATCCTCTGTTACAGCACACTAAAATTATCTGGTTTCAAGGGACAGTGACAGATGTAACAGGCTGCATCTCCTCAGTTGTCATCAGATGACATGTTCTTTTTTCTCGTTCTTGTTCCACTGTGCTTTGGAAAATGAAGCTTAGAAGGGATTATTTATTTTTATAACAAGCTTGTGCAACTGTGTTTTGGGATTTTTTTTTTTTTTTATTAAACCTTGACAATCAGACACACAGGGCCCCTTTGAGGAAAGACACGCTCACCCTCGACAAATATAAGTTTACAGTTAAGAGTTGAGAACGACCTGCTTTATAAAAGCAGCAACATGCAACACGATGAAGGTTTATTTCATGTTTGTGTCCATCATGTCAAAAACTTCCCTTTAATAGCAAAGGTATGCTTATGACAATTATGTAGGTCCAAGATGACATCTGTTAGTGGAAATGTCTATATCTGTAATATTCCCAGTATAACAGTGCTTGAAGCATTTTCACCACCCACTCCCTCTGAATTTGACTTGAGTACTCAAATAATAGTACTTAAAGAATACATGTAACTCTGATTTTTATCCTTAAGAACAAAATCAAATCTTTGAACAGTTCATGATATCAAACATCATTACTTAAAACAATAATTTACTGTATTGAAAGATGAATTGGTGTCATATTTGTCACTTTTACCTGCTGGTTCCCTGAAATCATTCACATCAGTCAGCACAGTGTTCCCCTGTTGAGATTTTATAAAATAAGTCTCTCAAAAATAGCCTCCCAGTATTTGTTAAAATATCTGTACAAATGTTTATATGTACCTTAATGTGAATGAACCTTGCTGTTGTATATTCCACATTTACCATTTCATCACATGAGAAAATGCTACTTCACTCCACCTGAATCAGTCAAACTTTGCCTCTGTGAATGACAGACAGTAAAATTTGATAACACAGGGGAAATGAATTTTGCCTTATTTTTATTAATTTCATATGGACTCTAGTTGATTGACCTCGGAAGGGTTGAGCTGACAAGCTGTTATCAAACTCATCAGTTATTAAAAATGTACCTTTTTTACATAAGCTTTCTGGATATTTATTGAGGCGAGTTATGATATGCAACAATGTTTACAATTCACATCACTGATGTGAAGACAGCACTGTGAATATTTCATTGACTTCTAATTCTGTATTTGAATTGTGAGTCTGTTATAAATTTTGTGCCCATTAACCTACGTTTTTTTTTTTTGTTTTGTGTTTTTTTACTGGAAAATGACAAAAGCTGTTTTTGTACTTCACCTGACAAACTGAGAGATTTAAATATCTTTGTAGCTATACTTTGGGAAGAGTCAACATTTGTACTATATTTACTTAAATAACGACGACGATGATGATGATGATGATGATGAACATCTCCATATGGAACGAGTATGCATTTCTAATGATGATTTTGGAAGTTTTGTATAAACTAAAAAAAAAAATTTTAATCTTGCCACCTGGTTGTTTTTGTCATTTTTATATGTTTGTAATGAATAAATTGTTTTATTCTGAATGCACAATCTGAGAGAATGTGTTGATTTTTAGTGTCATGAAGAATATTAGGTGACAATGAAGACAGATGTTCTTCCATTTAATTAAGTTAACTACTAATCACCTGTCAAACCTACTTATATCTGCTTAACCCTTCCTCTCCTGTTTGTCTCAGTTTTTCCAACCCTCTCTATCTTCCTCTTTCCTTTCTCTCTCATCCCTCCTTTCATCCTTCCACTGCATCTGTCAACTTCTGCTTCCTGCGTCTACTCTGTCTCCTTTCTCACATCCATACATTCAATCATACATTGAATACTTCTGTCATATCCTCAAACTTTTAGCAGCATGCTTCTGCGGTGTGGTTTTTGCTAGTGAAACCATTTTGGTGTAAATTCTTGTCTCAACCATCACATATGTGCCATTTTCACAGTTTAAAAGAAGCAAAAGGTCTTACTGCCCTGCCAGTCCTTAAGCTATCATTCTCCAAAACTCTAAAAACATCGTCATTAATTTAAAAATTCTTCAGAACAAAAAGTGGCCCCTGTCACTTCCTGTTTCAACACTGTAGATACTGATCTCCCTGGAGACTGATGAGTCACAAGTGTGACAAAGAGACATTGCACAACATTGCCAGTACATGTTCATACATTCTGTATATTTCAAGGAATATTGGGTTGATTTAACATCTTGTTTTAGTGAAGTTTGAAAAAGTGATATAGAATGAATAATAATGTGTACAAAACATACAAGGTGATCCTTTGTTGATTTAGCCTAAATGAACCCAAGGGACACTATTCATGGTGTGTAATGTGCTTTTTAGGTGTTTTTTATGATCCTAAAGTAGTACTGCTGTGTAACTGTGACAAGATCCGCATCAAGATCGGAATCAGAAACGATTGTTCTCACATTCCTGACCTCTAGTTTATAGGGAAGTGTTACCTTTGATCAAATGAGGAGGTGTGCTGTCACCAGTGTTTTGGTAATACAGAGCACAATTCCTTCTTGTCTGTCATGATTAACTGTTTTCTTCAGTTCAAATGACCTTCACCTACTGCACACGTGATCTGTTCAACTGCATGAATCGTGAATTACATATTACTCGGTGAAAAATCACAGCAAGCCACAAGCCATTTGCTCTTCATCTAAAGCATTTATATATATTTCAGTTAAGAATGCATCATATTAGAGAGGTGTGAGTTGCACGTCAACACCAACTTCCTCCTCAGCTCACTTGGTTGACATGCGCATGACATGTTTGACCATATTTCCGATGCCATCAAATATATAGTGATAGTGGTACTCTGTCTCCCACATGAAGGACGGGGTGCTGACCACTTTGTTCTTCTCGTCCACATAGGCTTCGTAAAAGGAAATAGTTAAGGTCAAAGCAGGAGTTGATTCAGAAGGAAAAAAGCAAATTTGGCAAAATTAGCATAAAGCTGTTGTAACATCTGTTGTAAAAAGAAACCTTTGAAAGGATATGTATGGCTCACGCACATTGTGGCGTGCACCCATGCTCTTTACAGCCTGCACCATGTTTGTGTGAGGCCAGTTCCCCCAGCGAGTGCTTTCATCCCGTTCATAGCCCATAGTCACCTCAATGCCCGGCAGCACGCGGCTGGCCAGCAAGGGAGCCATGCTGGCCAGTCTGAAACAGAAACACATTCAGTTGAGGTTTTTATAAAGTCATGATTAAGAGACAGGACTGATTAGAGTGTGTATGAATAATTGCTTAGTCTCTCCCAGCATGCAGTACTGGGAGTCTCAGTCTAATAAAACTTCTAATGCACGTAAGAGTGAACAAAAGGAGAACATGAGGCAAGATTAGAGACTGAGCTGAGTATTATCAAATATATGAAGTCAGTATTTGGCTACTTGTTCACATCTTAAGGGGGATCTCACATGTATTTGGCACAGTGTAGATTGAATGGATGACTACAGTCAGGTAACACAGACCTACACTGGGCCTTTTATTTGAATTTGATAGTGGAAACAGAATGGAAACATGGGGAGAGAGAGACCAACAAAGAGCCTAATTGAACCAGGGATTTGGGACAACTGACACCTTCAATCGTCCTTATTTGATGACCTCACCTGAGCAGCCAAGGTGAAGACACCTGTGTGGGTGTGCAGGGGTTTAAAAGAAATACAGGTGCTATTTTATGCTCATACTTGGGATTTATTAAAGATATCAGTCACATAACAGTACAGACCAGGAACAACTAGTCTACACAAAGCACTTCGTAGGCAATGCAAGTAGTTAACAGTGGATGCAAATGTGTTTTAGATTCAGTACAGTCTGCGATGATGATGTAGAGCAGTTTTAATTGGCTGCCGAAGGCAGAGAAAGCACAGCTCTCCCATCTGTCAAAATAAAATGCCACTGTCACGCAGAGACACACTGATATCTGCTCATAACAGCCTGTCAGCAAACTCACTGCATTGTTGGCTGTTGCAAAATGAACCGAATCAAATTTGAAATTTTGCCCCTCTGACTCCAAAGTAGGTTAAGTGAAGCCAGCAGACCACAAGTGGCTGAATTAAATTTGACAATCTGGTCATGGTCCAGGTATTTTAAGGTAATGGTGCATCAAAGTGATTTTTCTCTGTTATGTTCCTAAATCAAACAAGACTGAAGCACTGATGAAATCTGAGGAAACACATGAAGAGAGTTTGTACTGTAGAGGAGCTGCAGAGATGAAATATAGACACACTGAGGTGTTTGTCATTAGAGACTAATTTATTACTGTGAAAAATGTAAGTCAAATAATACATTTATAGCCTCTTCTGTTGTTTAGTTTAAGAGAGCAATTACAGCTCTGACAGAACGATGGAGGGTAGATCACAAAACAGTGAAGCTCCTGTCAGCAGATGAATAATAAAATAAAACAGCAACAGTGATACTGACTCTTATACTGCAGAATAAATCCCCACTCGCACATATTTTTATGGCCTTTCTTATCCATTGTAATAAAGTAAAAATATTTATTTGACCTTTTTGCTCAATGTGTTGTCATTTTTGACTCTTTATTGGGCTTAAAGCCAAAAGAAAAGGATGGATCAAGATTAAAACTCAACATACCTTTTAACCCCATGTTGCCCCGGCGACAGATGCTTCGTCCTCCTCTCTCTCCTCCTCTGCCTCCAACTTCACTCTTTAAATCCTGTAATCCTGCCTCTCCTGCCGTCGCAGACCTGGCCACCAGGTGTCCCCTCACCTGATCCTGTCACCTGTCTGCACAGCTGCCCCTCCTCAGCTCATCAGTACCTCTTTGCTAAAGTAGCAGCCCAAGGATCAGTCACTTCCTGCCACATACATTTATTTGTAGTCATCATTTGCTCCAGTCTGCTTTAAACATGTAGATTTGTTTGCCTAATCTGATTACCTTCATGTTGCTCACTGTAAGTTTTCCAATTGAGAGAGTAAAAAGCATCAACTTGCATGATAAAGTCACAGTTTCTTTAACTGGATTAATTTCACTTAATGGTTTTAATGCAAAGTAAATTCTTATTAAATTTGCAGATTTGCCTTTCATTGCTAATTTTTGTGAATAGACTGGACTCTTTGTTGATGACATGTTATATAGCTTCAGTATTATAAAATAGAAATATGAGCTAAATGGTTTCAACTGCAACTGTATATAAATTTTACATTTTTTAAATATTCATCTGACCTGCTGTATCCTGACTATTCAATTGGAATTAAATTGGAAGTGTACCATCTAAACACTTCCAATTGTCTCTATTGTCCTCAGAATTAGTATCATATTACATATTCCTTTCCTGGAAACCTCCAAAGAATTTATATTTGCGTATCAGTTTCATTCTAGGATTTTTTTTTTTTTTTTTTTAGGAAACTATCGAACCTTTAAAATAGTGTCACTATTACACTAAACTGCTCTGGTCAAAAGTGGGTGATTTTTTTTTTTATCCTTAACTTGATTACACATTAGCAATATTGTCCTGGTGCATTATATCCATGGTTACAAAAGGTGTTCAGCAGCACTCCAGCAGACTTTTTCCTTTCTACAGCTGCTGCAGCGTCCCAATTCCATAACAGGGATCGTTTAAATCTCATGTGTCTATCTACTCCAATGTAATCCAATTAAAAGTAAAGTACAAACTTGGAATCAGCGACAGTCTGCAAATTTGCCTCATGTTCAGGTTCATATTTAAGTTATGACTTTTAAGTGACTGTATAGCCAAAGAAATCAAAACATCACGCTGCTGCCCATTAATATTTGAACATATTTCAGCAGAGATGTACTCATCCTTGTGCTGCTAGACTGAACATTCACCAAATGATACATACCCAATAGGCTTGCGGGAACGATGGAACTCTTTAAGCACCCTTTCCACATCATTATGCAACTTGCAGTCCTTGCCATCCTTCACAAAAGAGGATCTAAAGATGTTGAGAGTGAATATTAGTTCTTCACTGTGCCTGTTTGTATTCTATCTTAAACTATGCAGTCTCAAAGTTATTGCCTCATATTTCATTCTTCCTCACAGATTCTTGGTGACACCGTGGCCACCAGGAAAGATGAGAGCATCAAAGCTGTTGACATCCAGCTTGGACAGGTCTTGCATTTGCATCATTCCCTGGTTATGACTGAAGCGAGCCGACTCCATCATCATGTTCCTTTGCAAGGGCCAAAAATAATCATAAATGCTATCTTGTGGAATTAGTCAAGTCAGATGAAAACACATAGAAAATCAAGTAATCCGCTGGACCAGTTTACATGACCCTACTCTGTCTCAAAGTGTGTTCTAATGTGCCTACCGGTTCTCGCCAGAGGAAGGTTGCTTTTTCATGTGGTCCATCACATGCATCTGCTGCTGATTTGGAGCAAACATCTGGAAGCGAGCGCCGTTACGGCTCAAATGGTACATGGTGCTGAGGACAGAGATGTGAATTACAATCTCTGAATGGTGAAATGCAATAAACTGAAATTCCTGTCCTGAATTCTGCAACACTGATACTCACTATACTCCCTCATGGACATCAGTCCCATCCCACCAACCACATCCTGAGAAAACCTGGAACACATTGTGATTCACAAATCCACACAATATTTTTCTACTTTTTTTTCTCCCCTATCTGATGCCGTATTGATTTGTTTCACTTACCAGTGCAACATTAGTATTTCCCCAGTTGCCATAGTCACCATGGTGAACAAAGCAGGCAGGCTGACGAGAAAGAACAGCCAGTGTTTGTTTTGACAGCAGAGTCCTGGTTGCCAGCATGATTTTAGCTTCGATCTGAGTGTTTTAGAGAAGAGAGATCTGACTTTATGCCACCGAGCCTGTGAAGACTTTTGATGGTTGTAATATTGATCTTGCGGAGACTGTCTGTATATATACCATCAGCTATGTGACGTTGCCATGTAAGCTCTACTTTCTGAGAAGAGCCATCACTTCTTTACCTTGACTGACCTATTCCCCTCCTGAACAACCTTCCTCCCCTTGTTTATTCATCTGATTAACTTAAGTCATTTGGCTACAGAGTCACACTTCAGCTTTGGAGTGCAAAACGTAGTGCTTTAACCTTTGAAATATCCTGTCCCATTTAGAATTTAACTCTTGGTATCTCGATTGGAAGATTCCACAGAAATAATGGAAAAGCTCTTCAAAAATATAAAATACATCTTAAGGCTGTTAATTGATGCGGCTCCCTTTTGCACAACATTCTATATCTATCAGCAAGTAAGTGAGTAAGGTAGTAATTAATGTAATGCCGTTATAGATTGCAAGCCATACTGTATGCCCTTTAAAGTCTATTAGGTTGTAAGGCTCTTACTTGCTGTAATGCGTCTATGTCTAGACGGAAATACCCTGGTCAGACCGAAATGTCAAAGTCAACATATTGTTGAATCAAATTTACAGCACCTACCTATAGGCTGCATTTTATGGAAGAAGGTTGTAAAATGGGAAAGAGGCTGATCTAGATTCAGTGTCAAGTTATAGATGACAAGTGTGAGGCAAAATAGGGCATTTATTTTATTATGACCACTTTTTTTATGTATAAACAATCAATATTTACATACTGGTGATGAAAGTATAGCGACAATTTGAGGAATAAAATGCAGAAATGGTGTGAACAGAACAACACACGACCGACTACAGAATCACCACATCAACTTTACTCACAACTTTAAGCCGCAGCCGTCGCCTTTTGAGATGTTCCCATAGATTCCGCCTGAAGGTTTAAAATTTGCACACAAAAGAACTCATGCATAGAAAACACATACTGAAACTGTCACATATGGTAACCACAAAGTACAAATAAGGGTGTTTTTAAAAAAAATTCCATATACAAGAACATGACTGTGAGGTTTCTGTTATTAAATGTTGCTCTGTGAAACATGGAAACTTAATGTTCCTCAATTTCTCCGTGGCTGTTAGCTCTCAACACACAACACATGCCATGACCCTTTTTTTAAAGACAAAAAGAAAAGAAAAAAAAAAACACCACAAAAGACCTGTCTCACATTATCTGACTGTCTGTTTTTTCTTTTTTGCCTTGCGTTATCTCACGCACAGATGCGATCATATAAGACTAAACCAGTGACAGATGTCTACAAAGCAAAAGAAATTGAAGAGGACACAGCACAGACAACTAATTAATAAATAAATGTCCGTTTGATATAATATATAAAAGAAATGTCTAAAACAATATTCTCAGTGTATTTCTGCATTTTCGATGTATCGGTAAAATAAAATCATTCACATGGCAAGCATATCAAAAATTAAATCAAAAATGATGCTTAAACAAAGCTCCATCGACGACCAACCAAAAGCAATACATCCAATAAATGGCATTGATCAGGCTGTGGCTGTTTCATCAATTACTTGTGATCAGCCATGTTGAGCACTCCTTACAAGTTTAGTTTGCTTTACATGTAAGGACCAAATCCTAAAAGCCATTTACATGCAAATCACTAACAACGTCAGTGGTGAAAGTAAGAATCGTCTCCTAAATTTCTGCCACCACTAAAGAAAGCTCTCATGCACCCAAGCACTGTCAGTCGAGGAGTCTGTGCACTAACTGTGCACACTTGTGTTCAGTATGGAGAGGATTTGCGACGATATCCTTTTGATAAAGAGTGGGTTTGCTCATCAAGCCAATAGCCGTGCTCGGAGAGAAGCAAGTGTTAACAAGGCCAGTTCTGGTGGCATTATGGCGTGTAGGCAGGCGGCGGCTGAAACTGATTGGCAATGTCATAATCAGCAGGGAAAGTTTCACTGCTGTCCTCCATCTCCGAGAGCAGCTCTAAAGCTTGCTCCTCCTCCTCGGTGGGGTAGTGGCGCAGAAGGTTGGCGGCTGTGGCGAGGATTGAGGCTCCGCCGGCGCCCGCCACCAGGTAGAAGCTGATAGCGAAAGTGACGTATATGAGGGAGCCGTGATACTTTTTGTGTTGTTGCTGTAGTGACAGGATAAGCTCCGAGGCCCAGTAGCAGAAGCCTATCACTGTGGCACACTGCAGCACTGATGAAAGATGAACAGAGAAAAAAAAAAGTGTCATTTTGCTTTCCTAGAAACTGAACATATGCTCTAGCATGACAGATTAATAATTACCTGTTAGAATATGTGCAAATGCATATCTTCGTGTGATCTTGAGCGCAGGGTGTTTGGGTCCAAACACATCCAAGAGGAATGCAGTCAGACTGCACAGGATGCCCAGGAAACAAAAGGCAGCGATCACCCTCAGCAACAGGATGGTCTGCGGGTTCACACAGTAATCTGAAGGGACACAGTGACAACACAAAACATTACAATTCGCTGACAGATTCATTCATGGGTCACTGCTCGTTTTTAACGGCCTGGTATCGGCCCTCACCGTCCAGCAGCTTGGGGTCAATGTACCCCAGGACATCTGCCACCCCCAGCTCTTGTCTCGGACAGGTGCCTCCGTGAACCCGGAGCCAGGCCGGCTCTGCCAGAGCCGTGCAGAGCGCAGTGATTGACAGGGCTCCGGGCAGGGCTGACACCAGGCTCCGCTCCGGCTGCTTGGGAAGGGAGGTGCCCCCTCTCCTCCTCCGGCCTCCAGGAGCGGTCGAACCCGGTGGGGCATACATGGTCATCCAATCTCGACTGATGAAGTGTATCAATTAATGTCTCTTACAGTATTAGTAACGTTAAAGAGCTCAGTCAAAACACAGAAAATCAGTTAGCCTGTACTGCTAACGTCACCTAGCCGATAAAAAGCTGACAGCGACCCCGGCGGTTTGTTCACAGTGCTATCTGATGTTCCCAAACAACGATTAACCTTAAATCTGTCTCCTTGGTTTAAAAACGGAATAAGAGTCGGACTGACGGGCAGACAGTGAACAGACGGCTTCAGGCCTGTTAGCTCTGTTGTTAGCGTCTGAAGCTAGCTCACGGCTAACGCTAAAACCTCCTTGACTGTCACACACAAATAAAGTTAATATAAGCAAATGAAACAAACTACTAACTATTAATTAATCTAGATGACTGCCCTGGTGTGAAATGACCACCGGTTTGGTACAGAAAACAAAGACAAAACAAAACAAAAGGCAGCTTACGCTGGCTTCCTGTAAAATACTGACTTCCTTGTTCACAACATTCTTCTTCGTGGTTTGATAAACTGCAGTTTAAAGGAGCGTTTTGTGTGTCACCTACTGGTGACACACGGATACAAACTACAGCAATAAACATTGCTTTATTACATTTTTATTGTGATTATCTGATAATATTATATAGTAGCTATATATTTTTAAAATGTTATAATTCACATAATCAATAATTTAAGTCAATTTATTGGTGTATTGGGCTATATATCACACATAATGTTAGTCCCCAAACAAACAGTCTGTCTATTGAAATCAGACAGGCAACATCTTTAAATTTCTTCTTAAAACATTCTTTCATCAGACAGATTTTAAGAATGTTTGATAATTTGCTGTATTTAATTACCCTACTTTTGACAGTTTATATTTTTGTGTAACTTCATTTTATTCCCGTTTTATAATCTGTCTGTTTTCTATTGTTTTTCATTTTCATTTTTCGTTCTGTGACATATAGTATATTTCGAGTTTAAATTTTGAAAGCAACAACTGTCCATATCGTATTTATTTATTATTTCACTTTTGTGTCAAAAAAAAAGAAAGAAAGAAAGAAAAAAGAAAAAGCCCCACAATGCTTTGCGTAAAGCCGCAGATAACAAAGATGGCGGTATTTCCGTCATGGTTGCTGTGTTTGTGAACTTTTGTACTTTGTTCCTTGATGTAAACACATTATTTTCTAACATTTCTTCAGAGGCGAAGCAGATATTCAGGGTGTGAGAGCAACACTACATATCGTTGTCGGTTGTTACGGTGCGTCGCGGTGCTTAGTAACGGGTTAACTGTCACATAGTAACGGACAGAGGCAGACAGAGAGGACTGACAGCAGCTCACAGATCAATCATTATATCATCGACCTGCTCAGATATGAAGGAGGCTCTGACTCTGGTGCAGAGACTGAACGCTCACCCGGACTCTCGCTGCTGGTTCGTCAGCTGGAGCCCGACTGGGACTCTGCTGGCGTCCTGTGGAGGAGACAAGGCCATCCGGATCTGGGGACGAGAGGGTGAGCTACAGTCTGTGGTTTACACTAACCGCTCTGATACAGTTATCTGGTGCTTAAAGAACAGGCATCACAGTTGTTGTGTCTGTCTTAAAACAACAGTCAGGAGCCAAAATGAACACTGACACGTTTTCTTCTTGCTGTAATCTTTCCTTCTGCTCATATTGACCATCAGAAGATCTATTCATAATGCACTTACAAGTGATTAAAAATGTATTTAAAAGTTTATCTGACACTAATATGAAGCTTCAGTCATGCAAATGAGTCAAATCAAGTAGTTATCTTTCAACGTTACATTATTTTTAGTGACAAAGTTCCTCTTTTTGTTACTATACTTCCAGACAACTCAACAGGGAAACGCTGTCTGAGGAAAGACAAAGAGGGAATTTGATGCTAAAAAAACTGTAAATGTGTCAGGTATCCACTTGATATGATTAATTCAGATAATGGTTAAGTGATTGTGTGATTGATTATCTTTATGGACCCTGTTATGACTGGCTCGCAGGCCACAACAAAGGAGGGAGATGCACACCCAAACTCAGTAATAATAAACCGAAGTTTATTAAAGTAAATAACAATAATTACAATGGGATGTGTAAGTCAGTATCAGTAATGTTTGAAAGTGTATGTTGTATAATATGAGGTGTGTGTTGTCAGTGCAAAACCAAACCAAAAGGCAACGCAAAAACGTGGTGAATGGAGAAGGGATCAGAGAGGGGCTGGAATCAGGGCAGGCAGGCTTGAGATGCTTTCTGGGGCACTGGCCAGGTGTTCAAATGGCATCAGCTCCACCTATCCAAGGACCTGCAAACACAGACAAACCACAGGACCAGAGGCAACAGAGGCAACAGGCCCTGGGGCTGTCACAGACCCTAAGAAAAAAGTGCAGTTCATCACGATGTTCAGGAAGTAATGCCATAGCTTTAGTTATTCTGACGTGATTTTGTAAGTAGTTAGTTGCGTTTTTATCCTTTGACATTCCTTGTGTTTCTGTGGAAACTGTCAGATAAATAAAACAACAAAGAACGTTACAATAAACAACAGACAGCACAGTGCATCATATTATCAGACAGTACAATCTGCCACCTATGATATCTCATGTTCCTGTCATCGGTTTGACTAAATCGCATGAATGAAAACGCCTCCAATTAAAGGAAAAGTATCTTTACTGCCCTTCCTGATCAAAGATATCAAGTTACAATGTGATTATGAAGGCAGCTACAGAGAGCTGCAGTTCAATATCTTATTTATGGGGATTATTATGAAAGTACAACTTAGGTTTTGGATTTGTAACTGTATTATTTCTTTCCAGTTTCAATAATAGTTTTTATATTGGTGTAGGTCAGGGATGGTGAATGTCATTTTTTGGAAAATCCAGCGTTTAGACCTGAAAAAAGGTAATGATCCAAAAATCCTGTAAATCTATGTGTATATGAAGATAGTAAAGGGAAAACTATCTCTATGTTATTGGTGTGGCATTATGGTAGATAAAGTTATGTCATTGCACAATATCATCATATCACCTGACCCCAAAGTGCAGGTGACATTAACAAAAGACGACCTGACTTGTATTGCTTTGTGCATTCATTATTTGTGGTTTTGGGAGACATGAAGAATAAAATATTTCCTCTATTTATTAGGTGACTCATGGATTTGTAAGAGTGTGCTTGAGGATGGACACCAGCGCACAGTGAGGAAAGTGGCGTGGTCTCCCTGCGGGAATTATCTGGCCTCCGCCAGCTTTGATGCAACTACGTGCATCTGGAAAAAGAAGAATGATGATTTTGAGGTTAGATTAGATGTTTAAACTTAGCACACTTTGCTGAAAATGCTGAATATTTTGAGATTTTAACCAGATGCTGATCTTTTCTTGTAGAGCTTGACTGTGTTGGAAGGACATGAAAACGAGGTCAAATGTGTGGCGTGGGCTCCTTCAGGGAACCTGCTGGCTACATGCAGCCGAGACAAGAGTGTCTGGGTTTGGGAAGGTTTGTATTAAACTACAGTGCATCACCACATCAGATGCACGGCAGGGAATATGATTATTATTGTATGTTGTCTTTCACAGTGGACGAAGAGGACGATTATGAGTGCGTTACCGTGGTGAACTCTCACACACAAGATGTCAAGCATGTCGTGTGGCACCCGACACAAGAAGTGAGTCACAGCCTGCTCTGTACACCTCACTGATTTCTCCTTTACAGCTGTGTTATCTTACATTGTGTTCATTACGTGTTTCTGCAGCTTCTGGCCTCCGCGAGCTACGACAACAACATCTGTATTTACAAGGAAGAGGATGATGATTGGGAGTGCCGCGCCACCTTGCAGGGACACACGTCCACAGTGTGGAGTTTGGCCTTCGATGGGAGCGGACAGAGACTGGCTTCCTGCAGCGACGACCGCACAGTCAAAATTTGGAAGGAGTATCCGAGTGAAAGTGGACAAGGTGAGCTGGTGCTGCGAGGGCCTACGTAGATGACATTAATGTTGACATGGAATTAAGAATCAAATAAATATCTAAACAATGACAAAAGTTGAAATGATTTCATGTCACTTAATGAGTGATGAGATAATTAGCAGCAGATGATCATAAATGAAGAAAGGTCCATGAGTTGATTTACAATTTAGAGCCAGTATTCTTATTGACAGTGAAAGAACTGCTGTAATAGATGTTTATTTATTCATATATTTGTGATGACTACAGTCATTCAGTTTATTTTATTAGTAATTATAGTGTAAATTTAAACATTTCCAAAGCACATCAAAATATGTGAAAATGTTTCATGCATCTGGTGGACTGTGTAAACTTGCTCTTTTCTTTCTGCTCTGCTTTTGAAACATTAGATCTGTCTTGGAAGTGTGTCTGCACTCTGTCTGGGTATCATGGACGGACAGTTTACGATATCGCCTGGTAAGACCCATCTCATCTCATGTTCATACAGTATGCTGTAGGTATAACGCACCTTTAATCCTGTGTGTCCTCACTGATTTTGAGGAGGTCTGTGGATCAGGCTGTTCTTTCATTAATCATACACAATGTCTAGTTATCGCTAAATATTAAAAAAAAAAAAAAAAAGTTATATCTCAAGCAATGCTCTACTTTCCACAAAGGGGTGATGCTAAATCATAGGTATTAGATTTTCTTTTGTACTCCTCATGAAAGATGGTTTCATCAACTGCACACTGATGTAAACATCTCCGTACCTTACTTGTTTATATGCACCTGAAATCCTCACCTCATCAAATTATACTAAGAACGTTTCTGTTTATAGGTGTCAGCTGACTGGCGCTCTGGCAACTGCCTGCGGTGACGATGGAGTGCGAGTGTTTAAGGAGGATGAGACTTCCGATCCAGACCAGCCCGTGTTCTCGCTGGCTGCTCAGGCGGCCAAAGCTCACAACCAGGATGTCAACTGTGTTTCCTGGAACCCAAAGGAAGCAGGAATCCTGGCTTCCTGTAGTGACAACGGAGAGATCGCCATCTGGAGGTTCCAAGAAGAAGACTGAATGTGTGGTCAACACAACCAGTCTCTCACTGAACAAAACCGCTTTCCTGTTTGCAAATCACACTGGGAACTGTATGCTAATTAATATGTTCATTAACCATTTACAAGATTCTGCTTGTTATGGTGCCATCATGTGTTTCTAAACTGACTACTGCTTCAGCACATCTTGTTCATCAATATTTGTCTCAATTAAGAATTTGACATTTCATAATGTTTATATAGATAAATATTAAAAAAAGATTATAAAAACAATTGTGGTTTCTCTTTATTGCAAAAAATATTCCAGACAGCACATCGTACTAAAAACATTTAGATCAGTCCAAGAATTTGGTTTCATAACAAAACAATTTGAGTCCAAAAATATAAGTGGACAGTTTTCTTGAGCACTTAAAGACTCAATCTGGAATATGAGAGTACCACTCCTATGTTTAATTTAGGGGACAAAACAAACTGAAACATGTTTTATGGTTCATCAAATTTCAGTGAGACCTGAAACTGACAGGAGCTCCCAAAGTACGAAATTTCATGTGTGATACTCACAAACCAGATTGAGGCTTCAATGACATTTCCTGATTACAACAACAAGAGTTCCTGTATTTGAGATACATGTCTGGTTACATTAACTGGAAACAGATCCTGTACACTTTCATTCTGGACTGGCGTACATCATTCAGGGATCTAAACTTTTTTAAAAAAAGGATTTTTTTTTTCCACACGAGAAGTAATGATAATGACATGCTTAAAGACAAAGTCAATGAGATGTGAATCACGCTGAATATCTACAGTAAAAACAGACAAAAAACACCTACTGATCCCTCTCCATATCAAACAAAATGCTGAAGGCCGCAATGACCAAGTTACTGATCAGTCTGAGTCACTGTCTCCCTCGCTGTCGGCCTCCTTCACGTCTGCGCTGAACTTGTACTCCTGGTCACAACCCATGTATGCATCGCTCATGAAGTACAGGGTATAGTTGTGAACGCCCATCGCCGGTGCGACAAAGTCCAGCTTGACCTGCAGGGGGGATGATTGATCAACAAAATGAGGCCTCTGTTGGCTTAACATTCAGTTTTTAGCCACACAAATATACACGCAGTGGGCGACTCACTGACCTTTGCTTTCTGCTGAAGAGTCAGCCTCTTGATAGAGATGAGGCTGTTAGACTTGGGGTCTCCGATCACAACCCACCAGCCCTCCTCACGTTTCTGGAACAATTATTACAAATGAGTCATTGGAATTTATATTAAAAAAAAAAAAAAAAAAAAAAGTATAGCAATGAATGTAAAAATGCAAAAGTACTTGGCATTTACCTGGGGGAAGAGAGGTGCGATGACAGGCCCGGTAACCTCCTCTTCTCGCTCCAGCTGAACCTGAACCAGAACTGGACTGCCACTGTGAATAAACATGAACACAACACTAACATTAGCCTCCAACACAAACTGTTTAAATGACTCCAGTGGTGTTGCTTTACAAGTAGTAAATAAAACAGTAATGTCCAAAGTATTCACAATAAATCTGATAATTTTGTTTTTTGTCAGGCAGCTGTTCAATGCCGGACAATTTCTTCCTCTACAATATTATTAGTATATCTATTCAGTCAGTGCTGCTGACAGAAGCCATTCAGCGCACCTCTTGATGTTGTCCTTTTCTGCCACTTCGTATGACAGCTCGATGTTGGGATAGCGGTTACAGAAGCGAGCCACGTCGGCCATCTGAGCGTCTGAGAGCTGCAGCAAAGCAGTTCTGTCTTCATCCTCCATCTCCATGATGTCAAAGATGCTCTCCACACCCTGACAAAAGAGAAATTATGATGATTGGTTTTAAGTGACATGGCACCACAGCTTCACAGAAAAAACACATTCAGCTTAATGAGGAAACACTGCTGATACCTTTTCTGTGCAGCGCTTGATGTGTTCTGAGGTAAAGAAGGGCAGCTGTTTGAGGTAGGAATCTTTGGACCACATTGCCTGGGTGACCATCTGTGCCAACTCCATAGCTGCCAGTGCAGGACTCAGCCAGCCGTTACTGGACAGGACGTCGACACAGGCCTGGATCAGACGGATCGCCTAGCAAGCACAACATAGAAACATAGTTGAAACATAGGTTGATTATACACACCAACATCCAATCCAGAAATGTCTAAAGGTAAAGTTCATTCCCCCGTGCCATACAAACCTTGCTCAAGATCTCCTCGGTGTCCGACTGCAGCTCAGCACTCAGCTGCATCCTGGAGAGATGAGCCTGCAGCAGCAGGTTTGTCTTCACGTGTGGGTCGTTGAACTTGGGGTTGTTCAGTTTGTGAGGCACTTTCTGTGCCAGCTGAAAATCAAAAATTGGTAAAGATGTGTTAACGTTGAATTTATTCAAGAGTATAGTGGTAAGACGGTTGATTTCTTTTTGTTTTTGTGAGCATGGTGCGTTTACCTGTCGGAGAAGTGCATCCTCGTGATGCCTGATGGGAATGTTCTTGTACTCCGCAGCATTGGAGATGATCTCAATTAACCCACGGATCTTTGTCTTGGCGTTCAGGGACATGCTGAACAACTCTGCCAAACGTAAAAAGAAACCGAATTACTTATATTTGAATTCAATATACTGATTTCATACTGAAGGATCTAATGACAAACATGATAATCAGCTGATGATAACTGAATTTCAGTGAGGATAGATATGTTGGCACAAACCGATGGTGGTGTAATTGATGTAGTAGTAGGCGGCGATCATGCCCAAATTGAGCGGAGCGACATCCATCTCATCCTCTATGCTGATGCACTTGGACTGCTCCAAGTCATGTAACGTGTGTTCCACCAGCTCAGACAGATGGTCTGACAGGTGACGATGGGACATGCCTGAGGAGGTAAACACAAAACACATTTTAAGTTAGGGTTAGGGTTCGTTCCTAATCAATCAATAGGCAATAACAGGTTCTTTCTTTTAGCCTTTGAAACAGACAGAATGAGACTCACCTTGCAGGTTGTAGTAGTTGGGGTTCTGGGTCATACGGCGGTACAGGAACGTCCACGTCAGGTAGTCCACAGCGTCCTGCTTGTTCTCCACCGTCTTGGTGACGATCTCAGCATTGAAGTGGTCATGGAGACAGTGGTCCAAGTGAGACTCCACCGGCAGCGGCTCGTACAGGAACTTCTTGAAGAAGTCCTATCAAGAGAGAAAAAGGAAACAGATTGGTTTTTCTTTCTATCATCACTTCTTTCTAAACTGAACAAGACAGCAAGAAAGAAATTAGAGAGGAAGAGAGGAAGGTCTTTTTACCTTTTTGGAGCCTTGACACATAATGACACAGCGTCCCTCATCATCTAGCATGGGTCTGTTTGCCTTGCCCACCATCTGGAGGACATCATATATGGGATAGTCCACATACCTGGGAGATAGAGGGAAAAGAGGAGAATGTCACAAACAATATATGTATGCAACAAAATGATTTCATTAAACACCTTCAGAAACAACAAGTATGAAACTAGTAGGAGCCTTACGCATGGATTTTGCCGTTGTAGTACTGGGTGTCCATGACGATGACGAGGTGTGCAGAGATATTGATGCCCCAGCAGAGTGACCGAGAGGACACCACCACCTGAACAGCACCTGGAGAAAGACATAAGATGCTAAAAGTAAGTATTTAACCCTAGACTTACAGAGACCATCAAGCTGAAAGCACAGAGCAGCAGTGAGTCGTACCTGAGTTGAAGAGCTGCTCCACAATTTTGCGTTCAGTTGCAGAAAGGCCCTCATGCAGGTAGCCCACACCGTTGGCCAGAGTCTCTTTCAGAGTTGAATCATTTATTTTATCCAAGAATGGAGCGAGGTCTTTCTCGGTACAATGCAAGAACCTACGGGAAGACAAACATTTACTTTAGCTCCATAGTGTCAAAAGGGGAAAGGAGACATTAGCACTATCGCAGTCTCTTCCTCATCTACAGGCCTGATGTCTGTGTTGTGACTTACCTCTGAGGGACCACATCAGCAGCACAGAACGTGAGGATGTCGATTGCTGTGAGGCGAGTCTGTCTGCGGGATGGGACGAACACCACGGCTGGTTTGGAGGGAGAGTGCTTCATGATGGCGTGATAAACTGGCTTAGCCATGGACAGCAGGCGAGTCTGGGTGTGACTCACATTGAAGCCCTAAATGGACCAGAGAGACGTTAAGTTGACAGGATCAATGCGGGTGTATGCAAGTTTGTGTCAGTGACATATTTACATTTCTATAACTGATGAATGTCAATTGAAGCATGTGGTTTACAGACCTGGATGTGCAGCTCTAGAGGCACAGGCCTGACGTTGGGGTGGAAGTTGAATGTGGCCGTGGTGCTGCAGCCCAGCCAGTGGGCAACGTCTTTGGCGTTGGACAGAGATGAGCTGAGAGCCACGATGCGGATAGGACGCTCAATCTGAGATGAGATGTACCTCATCCTCGAGCAGATGACCTCCAGCACGGGCTAATGGAAAGAAACAAGGAACATTAACATAATGCATGCTCTAATTTGCACGACTCGCTGAATCACTGAAACGGAAAGCACAGCAGTGTTGCAATCTTACTCCATTTTCTCCTCCGATCAGGTGTGTCTCATCCACGACGAAAAGACTGACGTTCTGGACGTTCTTCCTCTGTTTCCAGCGACGAGACAGGATGTCCCATTTGTCGGGGGTACTGACAATAATGTCTCCTTTTCCCAGCAGCTTCAGATCTGTGCTGGTCTCTCCTGTCAGCAGCACCACCTTCTTGTTCAGGACGTCCTGGAACTTCTGGTGCCAGTCGACAAACACCTGAGACACAACAAGAGTTTATAGATGGGAAGCGCACACACAATGCTAGTTTTGATAAACACACTTCCAACTTGTGGATGGCATCATACCTGTTCAGCCAGTGCTTCCATGGGGGTGATGTAGACACAGCGGCCTTCTGCGTTGTGCAGCAACATCCTCAGAATAGCAAACTCAGCACAGATGGTCTTTCCACTGCCGGTGGGAGCTCCCACAAACACATTATCATCACTGTTGTAGACTGCATTGAACACTAGAGGAACAGAGACAATATACATAAGTCACAAGTCTGTACGCTGCAATGTGAAATGGACTTATCCTTTGATGAATTAAATATATTTTGTACCTTGTGTTTGAATGGGGTTGAAGAAGGGGAACTTGTTCTGGTAGAGGACCTCAAAGGCAGAGTTCCTGAGAGCAGTGACAGGCAGTGGCTGCAGGTCCAGCAGCTCAGTGGGTGGGGGGTATTTCTCTGGAAGGATCAGGTGACGGAAGGACACGGGAAGCTGAGTCTCACAGGCTGAAAAGACACAAAAAACATAAATAAAAGAAGTCATGTGAAACTCTTTCGTACTCAAACATGATGTGAAATTTATAAATAATGCTGAAAGGCAGAATGTGTAGGATTGTCTGAAAAAACAATCACTTCCATCCACTAAGAAGTGTGTGTTGGTGTGAGTATCTGCAGAAAACCTGCCCACTGCCTTTATTTTCTTATTTTGCTGTGCTCGGGACGTTTCTGGACATGAAACTTTGGGCAATGAGTGTGTAGCCTCCAGCAAATAACAGCACACAGGGTTTAAGGTCAGGACTCTATAAAAACGTAGTGACGAGGTGCCAAATTGTAAACACGCATCCAAGAGGAAGCTATGAAAATGGTGGACTCAAAACTGAGGTTCTGCTTGTTCAACAGTTGTTTGATAAATCTGCTCGTACTGTCTCCCTGTGAGCAGTTGTAGTCGACTTGAGTATAGTATGACCTGAAGTCTGTTTCATTCTCTGTGCTCTGCCGTCTGCTCTCTGAGTGTGTGTGTGGAGCGCAGCCCCACCCTCGTGCATACAGGCACAGACAGAGCAGAAGAGAGACGTTAAGACTGGGAGGAAGGGTCAACTTGAATGTTGTGTTTACAAATTGCAACCGACAAATCCAACACATTCTGCCTTTAAGTCAAGATACTTACAGAGCCAGCGGTCTGAAACCACACGGATGAAGTACTGCGGTGGCAGAGGCTCGAACACAGGGACAAAGAAAGTCACAAGGTGCTCGTCCTGGGCGTACTTGGCTTTGAGCAGGAAGTACTCATGGTGGAGGATGACCTCGCTGTCCACATCCTCAACCAGGATCCAGAAAGCCTCAGATGATCCATGGATCTGTGAAGGCACATGATTGTGTCAGGACTCTATGAAACTAAGACTTATGCTGCAGCACACTGTGGGCTGTTAACTAATTACCGACCTTGTCATCCCACTGGAAGTCAGGAGTGATGGTGAGCTCTACTTTCAGTGTGGAGCGGGTGATGGGCTGCAGGTGGACAGCCAAATCCAGTTTGGGGAATTGGTGGACATATTTGTGGATGGTCTTCCCCATCTTTGGCATTCGGATCAGCTCACCTGAAAGACGACAAGTATGACTTGTAATTTCTCTTCAGACTGTTGAGGGGAATTTAATGAGTATGTGAGAGGAGGGAAGCTCACCGATCTCATTGTGGTTGAGGTCATAGAGACGCTCAAAGGGGAAGTTTTTCTTCTCAATCTTCTTGATGACTTCCTCTGGCAGCTTCTTGAACTGCCGCAGAGGGGACATCGACTGCCACCTGTGGGCAGCGAGGATACAGAACATCAGAACTCTGTCATCACAAACAAATCACACCATAGTCTGTTTGCATTGAGGAGCGAAAACAGTGAGACTTACATTCTCTTGTCAATCATCTTGCAAAGATTCATGGTTTTGTCTGTGAGTTGAGCCCAGCCTCTGTTCAGGACAATCTCAAATATGGCACGCATCAGCCTTCCAGCACTCTGAAAAATAAAAAAAGGAGTTCAGTTTACCCTTCTGACAATTTCATTTTAAGAACACTTATCTAAACTGACTTTTGAGTTTTAATGGTTTTCTTTGAAAGTGTTTTGTCATTGCCTAACATGGACAAAAGAGTATTTATGGGCATTTGTATTTGGCATCTCTATTTTCAGACTTCTGATGTTAAACATACTTTACTTGCAACAAAGTTTCTTTGCATCATATCGGACACAGGATCGTCAAGACTTTGTACAAAAGAACTGAAAAAAAATGCAATTCTGAGAAAAATACCTAAAAGTTGACCAAAACAATTGTAAAGGAAGGTCCTGCTGTACCTGTGTAACATACACCATGTCTGCCATTAGAGCAAAGCCTTCCAGTTTGAGTTGAGAGATGTATGCCTGGAGCAGCACGTTGATCTGAAATGATAAGACACAAAATACAGGATGAATTTTTGATGGGATTCAATTAATGATGCTTATGAAAAACTAATAATTTCAAGTGATTTCTACTCTGCTTGCCAGAAAAAACAAACACCAAGACATGACCATAATTTGTCAAGAAACATTAAAACCTTAAATTGATCAGAAGAATATTAACTTGTCTAGAGATTTTGTAAAAACACAGTGTCTTAAATCTGAGGCGCTAGAAACGTCTCTATTTGGTTTGTTAACTTTATCTGTACAAATATCATTTCACATTTATACACTTATCACTGACAGCTACCTTAGCGCTAGGCTCCTCGATGCTTTCCTTCACTGGAATAGGAACTCTTTCCAGCAGCTTCTGAAGCTCCAGCTTCTCCTCCTAAAAGTCAAAGCCATACATCAGTATTTAAATTTAACATGTTTGATTTGTTTTAGACCACAACAACTGTCTGCAGTCAACCATACCTCTCTCACTGTGATGTTCCTGAACTCTGAAGAAAGTGAAAATACTCGGAAGAGCTCGATCTCACTGAGAGTTGGTTTCAACAGCTGGTTGTAAGTTTGAATGGAGTCATGAGTGATGTAGAAGTGACTGGCAATGCGCCCCAGGTCTGTAACCTTAAAATAAAGACACACAAATGTCAACCAATAAAAATGAAGAAATCCGACTCATAACTAATTTAGAAGGTCATGTAATCACAGAAAACACAGCTGATAGACATACCTGGAAGGTCCCAGTCCTCTTGTCATATTTGATCAGACTGTTCTTGTCCAGGACATTGGCAGCTGTGTGCACCAGGTCCATCCTGCGTCTCTCCAGTAGGGGGTCTGAACTCCTGTCATCATGAGAGACTCCATACAGGGTGGGGTTACGCAGCATGCGCACGTACAGATAGGTGTAGCCGAGCCAGTTCACCGCGTCCTGACACAACAAATATGAAGTTTAAGACAACATAAAGGATTGGAGCATTTGATCCATCTATCATTCTGTACATGTCAGCCACTAACCTTTACATTCTGCACATTGCCCAGTACTATCTCAGCATTGAGCATGTCAGCGAGCTTGCACACCATCTGGCTCTCTATGGGCAGCTGCTGGTTGAGCAGGGACAGATAGTACTGCAGTTCTCCGTGGGACGTGATCAGGATTCCCTCTCCCTTGGTGTCATACTGAGGACGGCCAGCTCGACCAAGCATCTGAAATCAGACACAATCAATCGAGTCATTACTATTGGTAAAAAGGTATAAAGCAGGTTTTACTGCAGCTCAGTATCTGGCACTGACCTGCAAAATGTCCAGAGCTCCGAGTTCAGTCCATCTGCCTTTCTCAGGGCTGTAAACCTGGGTACCCTTGATGATGACAGTATGAGCTGGCAAGTTGACACCCCAAGCCAGCGTAGCAGTGGACACCAGAACCTGGATGTGTCTGTCAGCAAACAGATCCTCCACCAGTGTACGGTCCACTCTGGTCATACCAGCGTGGTGAATCGCAAAGCCATAAGGCAGCAAATCCTTCAGCTCGAGGTTCTGGATAAGAAAGTTCATGTTTTAAAATCTATCATCATCATTTTATCATATTTTGTTGCAGTTTAGTTTCACATTGGTGACATTAGCTCACCTTGCACTGCTCTGCCTCAGTTCTCAACACTTCAGTGGATGCTGATCCCTCTCTAAGGAAAAGGCCCAGCGTGTCCTTCTCCAAACACATGTCTCTTATGGCCCTGGCCGTCTTTCCCGTCTCTTTCCTGGAGTGAACAAATACTAGCACCTGTTGGAGACAAGGAAAAGTAATTCAACTGTAAATCAGAATATTGAGGTTCAGTTGGTAATCATGTATGCAGTGAGAGGTGTATGAGTCATTGTGTCTACTTTATAGCATGTACTGCATTGGAAAGAACAAGTCAGACAAAACTCACCTGGTTCTTCCCAGCATGCTCCATGATCTTTTCATAGACGATTTCATTCATGATCTGGAAACGCTTGATGGCCTTTTTCTCTGTGATACCAACATAAGTCTGCTCCAAAGGCACGGGGCGGAAACTAAAGGTGGAAAACACATGTAGCTGTTAACAAGACCCGATGTTCTCCAAAAACAAAACATTTACTCATATGTACTGTTTCATCCAAACACAACAACCACGCACCTGTTGTCGAAGTAGAAGAGTCCCTTGGCGGGATCAACACGCAGACAGGTTGCCACGTCCTCGTAGTTGGGCAGTGTGGCACTGAGGCCCAGCAGACGCACATCCTCCTGGGTCAGCTCCACATTGCGGATGGTCCTTGCCACCAGAGACTCCAACACGGGTCCACGGTCATCGTGCAGGAGGTGGATTTCATCCTGCACAACACATTAACTTTGTTAATGAGTTTCATGTCAAATAAACCGCACATGAAATGAAACATGTCTTTTACGACGGAAGCCTTCATCAACACATGCACAGCACTTACAATGATAATGAGGCGCACTAGCTGGGTGTAGGTACGCTCTCCACCTTTACGTGTGATAATGTCCCATTTCTCAGGGGTGCAGACGATAATCTGAGTGGCGTTAATCTCCTCTTTGCAGAGCTGGTGGTCTCCTGTCAGCTCAGAGACTACGATGCCATAACTTGCCAAACGCTAAGAGAAGGAGGAAAGATTAGATTTTCATTTCAGATGACATTAAATGACATAATATAAATGTATACTAGCAACATTTAGTATACAAAACTGTGGAGGACAGAGACGGGGCTCACCTTACTAAAGCTTCCCACCATCTCCTGTACCAGTGAGCGCATGGGTGCAATGTAGATGATTTTGAAGTCATCCACGTTGATGGTTCCATCCAGGTTTATGTGCTTTCCAATTTCCCTCAGCATTGCCATCAGGGCAACGTTGGTCTTACCAGCTCCCTGCACACACAAGGAATGATCAGATTATGGGAGAAAACATACTTGTGAGAAACTGTTATGATGCTGATGGTTTTAAAAGGTCTAGTGTGTTTCATCTAGTGGAATAAACTTGGCAGAAATGGAATATAATATTCATATGTATATTTTAATTAGTGTATAATCCATATGGAAAAAAGAATTATTTTCTTGCTACCTTACAATGAGCCCTTCATATCTACATAGGGAGCAGCTCTTTCACAGAGTCCACCATGTTTCTACAGTGGCCCAGAGTGGAAACCAAACACTGGCTCTAGTGAGGACATTCCACATTTTTCATGAGTTTCTCAGCCACTGTAGGTTCTCCTACACACTTGGAAGGGAAGGGTGAGGCGAGGTGTATTCCTTTGGTTGCAATCTGCAACCTTACCACTAGATGCCACTAAATCTTACACACTGCTCCTTTAACAGTTTGCTTACCGTGGGTGCACACACAAGCAGGTTCTCATCTGTCTCCATGGTGGTCTTAAACAGCTTGCTCTGGATGCGGTTCAAAGTTTTGAATCCTTCAAACCCAGCCTGTGCATACTTGGGCAGCTTCTCAATAGCAACAAGTACCTGATGACAAAAAAAATATGATTCATTGAGGACACAAACACATCTATTCACTACTGCTTCAAAGCCGGGCAGTTAAAGGTTTTCAGCAATGGGACCAACAAACCTCATCTTCAGCAAAGGGCTTTGGTTTGAGGGCAGGAACGTGGACTTCTTCATAACCTTTGCGCTGTTTGCGAAAAGAGCCATCTGGAAGCTGGCACCGTTTGTTAGCCATGAAATGGCTGCCCTGGGTGAAGGCCAGGTCTTCAAGGTCGAGCAACTGTCGAGGGGTAACTGACTGTAGGACGAGAAGGATGGATAATGTAAACATCATCAACTGTGGCTGGCACATCTATGCCATTTCATTACCACCAATGTAATGCAATGTTAGCTAATAGTGAAATACACCACATATACGATCATCTGAACACTGTTACATTATTTACCTCTCCGTGGTCAATATCCATTGCTTCCAAGTCATCAACCCGAGACTTCCTCACTCTCTCCCTACGCGATCGCTCCTCCTAAAAGCACAAAAACCCAAGAATAACAGATGTGATGGACTAAACTAGAAGATCCTTTTAAGCAAAGCGCTTGTTTTATGAGCAATAGATCTTACCCGAATAATATCCTCCTTCTCCGTCTCTTGCAGCTGGTAAAGAATCTTTGACAGTTCCTGATCAGAGTCCATCTTCCCAATAATTCGCTCCTTTTCAGCCACACTCTGAGCACTCGCCAGCATGGTACAATACTGAACTGTAAGTCAGAATGTAGAAAGTGATTATCAGTTGCAAACGGCACGAGATACAATAATGTGAAACTGTCATTTTACATATTGGATGAATGTATTTAGTATTTTAATTAAAATGTACAATGAGTATCTACTATACGTGTATGTCAAAACTTTCTGACTTTCAGTTTTATGCAGAACTTTAATTTGTTTATGTGCTGTTAACAGTTTGTTATAGTTTGTTTGTTTTGTGTTCCTGCACGTCCATGTTTTATGTTTATGGTTTGAATCTGTGTGTTTTTGTTTTCCTAGTGGAAAAGCGTGACTTACTCATGCGACGATGCTGGCGAAGGATTTTGATGAAGTCAAAGGTGTTGAAGCCGAGCAGCAACACCAGCTGGTTCTCACACTCTCTATCATCACTGGCAGTCTGTGTGAATACAGAGAAACAAGCACTCAGCTCGTCTGAAAAATACATATGCAGCAGGTTTAAAACAAAACATTCACAACAAACAAGGTGACAGACAGACCTTGAGGATTTCCAAGACTTCATCTGCTTTCTTTTGGGAGACAATGGCATCATCGTAGAAACGGCTGAGCTGACGCTGGAGCCAAAAGGCATCGATGTCTCGAGGATGTAGATCCTTTTTCTTCACTGTCATCACATCGCCTGTGGCGCCAAGCTGAATAAAGAGGAATTTGTTAGCTTTTTGTGAAGTGCAGTGTTCAATAAATCTATAAAGATTCAGTTAGATTTGTTATTACAGTGACTTAATTCAGGTCAAATACTGATGCTGATGTTGCACTTACGTTGGCTGAAAGAGTGCAGCCCACATCTGCCTCCTCTCCTTCGCTGTCTTCATCTGAGTGTTCGTCTCGTACTTCGCCAAACTGGTCTTCATCACCCTCCTTAATAACAAGGAAAAGAAAATCAGTAACACACCTTTTTGCCCCAACATTTCAGTAAACTTTTGTTATAGAGCAACAAATATGGGATTATTTAAGGTTTTCAATTTCTAAGGAAAAATGTACCTCTTCATCAGATTCAAACTGGACATTCACACCATACGTTTCATCAATGTTGTCATCTGTGAAGAAAAGATCAGAGTTTGTATGAAAAACTGACCATCAGTCAAACAAGGGGGCTTGGCTGAGATTTTCTGGGGGTTTCAGTGAGTGAAGAAAATACTTATTTATTCATAAACATATTTTTGATAATCATTGCTTCATGTTACTTCCTGTGCACTTACCCATATTCTGTAAATCTTTGTCCCCGCCATAGTCTGTGATCTTCTTGCCCAGATTGACCAACACATGGTAGCGTGTGTCATCAGCGGGTCCAAGGAGCTGCTCTACTTCACGCCGTCTTTCCTTGTCCCTCATTTTATCATTCTTCAGCACTGCTAAGACTTCATCAGCTGCTCCGCACAGGATATCACGTGGCTGCAGGAGGAAACAGTGACCAAGTTAAAGATAATTTCGGGTATTAATTTCTGATCAAAAACACAATCTGAGATTTTTAAAAAGCAGCTGCTATAGCATTCACTGACCTGATCTCCCAAAGCAGCATGGATGAAGCTGAGCAACACTTCATAGGTCTCTCTGGTTTCTTTGGTTTTGGGCTTGTACACAATGCCCACCATCTCATCAATGCCTTCTGACAAAAGGGTAAAGCCCTTCATTTTGTTGATGTCATGTCTGTCCTCATCTCTTTTCCGCCTCCTATGTAGACAGAAAAACAGGAGAGAAAAGGATTAAATTTGATGTTCTTTGATGGACTCTTGATAGACATACCTAACAGATCATATATTCAATGTTTTATCCTATTTGCTAACAGCCAATATACATTATTTGATTTCTGTATCTGCCTTTCCAAACTTTCAGACGGACATTAAGTCTTCTGACGTGCTTGTAATGAACAAAGAATAATGTGTAAACCTAGTTTTAAACCTTTAAAGTTATATTTTTTGCTGAGTAAAAGTAGTTTTCTGGATTGAAGTGATCAAGTATTGGACAGAATCTGAGAATTTTGTGTCAGATGGCAAATGGCAATGACTGTATTGCAAGGAGTATCAAGGTAAGTGTATGTTTTCTTATTGTTTTTACTCTTGATGTTGGATTTGATGATTCAAAAACATGCAGTGTGTGTAACAGTCAGCTCTAAAATCACAAGTGTCATGTGGTCCCTACAAACCTTTAACCACTTTAACTTGAAAGTAAATTCAAAACAATCTGGACTCTTGGCTTCATTGACATGAAATCACAATGTAAATTTACAAAAAAAAAAACATTCAATGAGGCTAAATAATCACACAGAGGACTGCCAAACCTCATCTCCAATAAACTTGGAATTTTCTGAAAACTGATTTTGATTCTTAACAGCGATTAATTGAAAGCACAGTGCTGCAGTTAACTTCCGTTACAGGGTTGAGGGCAAAGTTAAGTGAAACATAAATAGTGACATTTATCTAGTGACCGATTCTCCAATTTTGCACCAGTTGTGAAAGTGACATTGTAGCAAAAGCAATAAAACCTACACTCAAATTTGTGAAACTCAAGCTGAGTCTCTGAAGTCTCCTTGTTAATCCAGTCCAGATTTGGCAAGTCTAGATATAGTGGGTTTTGATCTGGATGAGGAAAACGCAGTGAAATCACTCTTTTTCCTATTTTCATAAGAAAAATAAAGGTTTTACAAATGTTTAAGTGGGTTTAAACAGCGATGAGGCTTTTGCTATAATGTCTTACGCTCTTTCACATGAGTAAGTGGCGCAAAAACGGAGTATCATCCCCTAAAGGTTATTATATATGTTTCCCTCAACTTTGCTCTCTTTAACCCCGAATCGACAAAGTACTTAAATGTGAGGAAAAGGCTCTGAAAACAATAGTATGTGGAAAAAGTCTCAACTGTCTACATTACGAACAAACGTGTGTTGTGACAGCACTGACTTGTCTCGTCTCTCCTCCAGCTTCTGGGGTTTGGTCCTCTGAGCTTTGTCACCCATCTTGGTCCCCTCCAGCTTCCCCACCAGGGACAGCACCTCTCCCGTGGGCTCATCTCTCCGTGTGCGGTCGATCAGAGAGCGATCGGCTTGCAGCACCAAGTTGGAGTTCTACATTTCATAACAGACACAAGACGAGCAGTCAGTACAGCAGCTAAGCTACATGCTAGTTAGCTGAGTGGCTAACTAGCACAAACTAGCTTCAGTAAACTATAAACATAATGTTAGCTTGATGGTGTTGAATGGTTAAAAGCTGTCTCTACGTTAGTGTTGACAGGTTTATCTACAAACATACTCACCGCTTTGTACTCATACTGCAAGCTACGAGCAGTAACATCCGCCATGGTGCGAGTTGTCTTTTAGCTTTTAGCTAAAGCGCTTTTAAATAAACGTGAAGCGGCCGGTTAACTGTAAACATCCACAGAGTTATCTTCACAGTCTTCTTAAAGAGACGCAGAGAGCGTCCGTACAGAATTTAGATTTGTATCATTGATTTGTTGTGAAAATGTTCCGAGTTTCATGCAAGAAAAAGCGTTTCATGAACGTTACAATAGCGCCGTGGACACGAGCCAGCGCACAACAAGCCGCTGCCACTGTTTTCCGTTTCCGGTGTCAAAGGTCAGGTCAGGTACAGAGAACAGCGCCCCCTAAAGGGTGTTCTCATTTCATTTTCAGTCGTCAGTATTCACTTCTAAACACTAGCTGTATAGAAATGCTTCTAACATAATAATGTATTCTTGGTTAGCTTCAGTCTTGGTTTCTCAAGAACAAAACAAACTCGTAAACTTTTTAGAATTAATTACCAATTACCACACTACTCTTTTCTCACTCAGTACTGTATATCTGAACAGGCTGTATATACTGTTCATAAACACCTAATAACACCACTTTTTAACCATTTAATCTCAGCACTCAGTGCACACTTCATTTCTTTGCACTATTTATATCTCGTTTACATATCACAGAACGGTTTCACCAGTATAAGAGAAGATTGTTGAAGATTGTTGTGTTGCTATTCTGTGTAAGTACATTGAGAGCTACTAAACTCGAGTCAAATTCCTTGTATGCGTAATCATACTCAGCCAATAAAGATGATTCTGATTCTCTTTTTTAAAAAGTTCTTCCTTAATCAAATGTTCAATAACATAACAACATCAACTTTTAATAATAAAGGTTCAGTAACCACACAAGTAATCACATATAACAGAAAAATAAAAAATAGACAAAGTAGATAAATTTAAAAAAAGATTTGATCGTTTGAATTACATAAATATGCAGTTTTACTGATACAGTTCATGTGTATTCACCACTTTTCTGTTCAGCGATGAGCAGATAGTCCTAATGTGAGAGTTTATCTTACAAATCATTAAAACATGTGGTTTTACATTTCAAAACTTACATTTGTTTTAAAAGTATTAAATGTTAATAATAAAAAAGGCAATTTTGCATGTCACTCTTATGATATGTGTGAATACAAAACAAAACAAACAAATCTTAACTAAATAAATAAAATGCAAAGTCAGATATGTATTGATTGCAGATGAAACAACAAACATCTTCTCAAAACTTTAGACTATCAAAATAATTTATAATATAGTTTCCGCCACAGCAGCCCTTTGTATCTTAAAAATAAATAAATAATAATAATGTATTTTAATGACCCTAATACACATATATAGCTTTGTGTTGATGTTATTTTTTGCATTTTTGATGCGTTCACTATGGTTTGGCCTATTTCCCTGAAGGCTGAGTCTGTTTATTATTACTAGCATTTACCAGTTAATTCAGTAAAAATGTCATTGGACTTGCTTCACTGAATATTGGAAATAAAAGACAACATATAATGTATATAATATAACATATAATGTAAGCAATGACTGTAATATTCAGTATTATTATGTGTGATACATTTCAAATCTCTCAACTTTCAGCCTCTGAGCCTTGGACACACCTTGCTTTCTAAATCAGCCAGACAAAGCCATTATATGCCTTTCATACATTACCTTCCAAAAAATATTTAAGCTAACAATACAGCAGCCTTTATTATATCTATAAAAGCAGAAGTCACTATCAGTATCACCGACAGTAGGGCGGTGAGACGTTGGTTGTCCTCAGTCTGTGACAGCACATCACTACTACAACATCTATAAAGTGGGGAAAATTAATATTATTTTTAAGTGTGACGCTGATTTTTCAAAGAAAGCTATAAAGTTGTCCAGCTTCCATTCACAATTCATTTTGTATGCTACTATATTCACTGAAACTTGTGCTCGACATTACACCATCTTTTAAAATAACAGAGCTGAAAGCCATCATGGCTTGAAAAAGGAAAACATGTCGTCAGCAATCTCCTAAATTCTCAAGAGACTTTTATTTATTTATGTATTTTATCATGGGAATAAATATGCTTTTAACCACACTTTCATGGAATATACTCACATCTTCATTCTTATTGCCTTGTTAAACTTCAGCTGTAACACACTGCAGCTCTCTCTGGTATGTTTGTGCATGTAAGTATGCACGTGAGTGCCTGAGAATATACTGTATGTGTTTCTCTTGCATATGTGGGGGAGTTTTATGTAAGAGTTTCTTCTGTGAATATTCATATATGTGCATATGATCTATAAACATGTGTGCATGTATTTTAAATGTGTTCATGTGAGCATTCTACATGAGTATGTTGAAAAAAAGCTATATTTATGGAACAAATTACTTCTGGTATGAAATACAATAAGCACTGAGGATAAAATGTTGTCATAAAGCTGACCCAAGAGCACATTAAAGCAAGTAGAGAAGGGAGATACAGTTAATGTGGGTGCGACTGCTTTTTTTTTTGAGAGAACAGTGTGTTTGAATTTATTGTCTGTGGCCACATATTACTTTCAACCTCTTTTCACATCTGGCAACAACATCAGCTGTTTTCAGCCAGTCAGAATCTCTGATGTCTTATGTCTACTGAACCGGCTTTCTAACCTCAGTGACACATAATGGCAGACAGAGAGAGAGAGAGAGAGAGGGTGACGCAGACAGCTTCACACATCAGTGAAACAAATTATAGGTTAAAGTGTGTGTTGGAGGGTGGGGGGGATTACTGACACTAGAGTGTATATCTGACTGTCTTGCACATGTGCACACACACATAAAAGTGATTCAGGGTGTCTGCAGTTGTTCCAGGTCATGTGTTGATCCTCCTCTCATCTGTCACAGTTTCATCTGTCCTCTACGCTGTCTCTGGATTTACAAAGGCTCTGCAATGTTTTTGAGTTTTAACACTTTATATCAAAGGTTTTCTCATTTAATGTGCCTCTATTGTACTTTAGACTTGTGTCCAGACAATGTGATCTCTGTAGCTCTCTGTCACAGGAGCGCCACATGAGCACACCTCAGCTGTCTGAGCAGCTGTTGCCATGACACCATCTGTGAACACACTCTTCCCTGGAGCTCCCAACAGGAGTGTGAGAAAACACATTGTCTCTGAAACGCACATGCACACCCACACACGCACACAATGTGAATGAATCCTGCATGTATGGCTTTAGCCTAGATAGAGTGGAACAGGATCCCTTTCTTCCCGAGTCCAGGGACTAATACTTCCTGTGTGACCCAGACAAGGTTTGGACAAGAGTCTCTTGAGCGTGGTTTACAGTCTGTGCTGCCAGCTCCCTGTATTAACACGAGGACACTAAAGCAGCAGGGTTAGCCAAGGTAAGGTATTACAGGTTAATGCTGGAGCTCCTGACGTGGCTCTTACACTATTTTTGTCCTGACTTAAATTAGTACAGGCCCAGTCGTTCATATATTCTGAGCTGATTCATCACTAACTTCATCTTCACAAAATTCTTATCATATCCACTACTCAATATGGTACAATGAAACTGCTTCTAAAAATATAGTTTTAGCATTTTGGATACTTTTCTAGATGTTTGGACTCCATTTAAAGTTGCCCTTCTAGCCTGAGAGATTTATCTACACAAGGTAGCTATAAAATGTGTGATAATGATGTAAACAAGCTGATAAAATGGTCAAACAAACTCCACTAAGACTCTGAAACTCCACTAAGATGGTGAACTGCATAAGTCAACACACAAGGAGGCTTGGTAATGTCTCTCTGTACAGTTTTATTTACATGATACTATTCTGTCGTAATGCTGGATAGCAAGATTATATGTAATACATAAATATCAACACAGTTTGTTGTTTTTTCATTTTTTGTACAAATTTGCATATAACTAAGAATCAGAAAGGAAAAACTCAAACGGATACATACAGTTGTCTTAAATGAAAAACACATCCTTACAGGGGAGAAAAGGGGAGGTGGGGGGGTTAACACAAGTCACAAACATACATGGGCTTCAATGTGTCAGGCAGCCATGAAAACACACTTTGCACAGGTATGTGCACATGCACGCGCACAAATACACACACGCACACTTCTCTACGGTGCTCTATAGCAGACACACAGACCAACAGCTGTTAGACAGATGAGAAGTTACACCTAATCTTGGTATCTATTATTTTTCATAAATCTAGCTCTGGCATGCTCCTGTAGTTCTGTAAACATGTGCTGATAAACCGGGTAGCTCCACAGACGAAAGGGTTGGGGAACAACACGCCCACTCACACACACGCGCGCACGCACACACACACGCATACATACATACACATACACACACACACACACACACACACACACACACTCTCTGTGCTCACATGAACGTTCTGTTAGCGCATTTTAAAAAAAGAAAATCATGGTTCACATACCCTAATTCCACAAATGCACTGAATACATGCGCTAACACCAGTACAATATCAATGGAAGAGAAAAAAAAAAGCTAATAAAACATAACAGATAATTGTCTCTCAGCAAATAAAATATCTGAAACCCTAGTTGAGTGATGCCAAATATTTCTGAAACACTACTGCAGATGAAGAGTAATTCATGCATTTATCGCATTCATTCATGTCCCTACAATACTGTAGCCTAAATTCACCTACCAGACCTGCCAGGGAAGGGTGCCATCCTTCCTCCCAGGCCACATCCATCAGCCCTCCACCAGGCGTCTGTGGTTACAATCTGAGCTCAGACCAGTTTGAGAACTCCTTTACCCATTATGTCTATTGCAAGTGTTTAGATTCAGTGAAATGTGGAGTAATTTGTTTGTCCCTGTCTAGCGTGATACCTCCAACATTAATGGAAAAAAGCCTCATCACAATCAAACCTATCAGTCAACATAGACATGCTGATCAAAGGGTCACTGAGGCGGATTATAGAGATGGCCCATTGCTCTGCTGGGGTTGAAGCTGATGGAAAAAAAAAAAAAAGTAAAAGGGAAGACAACAAAGCTTAACACAGCAGCTGTGAGGTAGGTAAAGCTAGGAAAGACAGAGACAAGGTAACAAAGCCCCTTGTGCACAGTGGGGGACAGTTGTACGGTTCTCCAAACATTGACTGACTCCTGTACCAACGGAGCATAGAACAAGACGTTCAAAAGGTTGAGGGACACAACTTGTGCAGACTTTAACTGTGTAGTTTGAATGTATTTGAAAGACCTGCCGGTGTCTGACACATGACAGGTAAAATGGCTGTCTACAGTTTGGCACAAAATGGCGCCTGGTTTGGGTGAGAGGAGCACAGCATATCCTGGACAGTTACTCTGGGCTGCTCTTAATAAGACAATACATATTCTTAAAAAAAAAAAAAAAGAGGACTGAACAGCGGCAAAGTCACACCACAGAAAATAGGATAAAACAAACTAATGAATTAATCAAAAAAAAAAAAAAAAAAAAAAGGAGAAAGTGATCATTCATGCATCTCCCTCAGACAGGATCTTTTCATTTTTTTCTTCTTTTTTTCCCGTTATTTTCTTGAGGTTGTAATTTTGTAAATCAAGTCCTTTCAATTCTCACTTAGCCACTCATGCCAGTGCTCATTTCAAAAGGTTCACACTCATACTCCAGTCTTTTTCAAAAGGTGTTGTCATTGATGCCGCCACTGCTGTCGTTTAGTCAAAATTTATATTCTCTGGATCTTGTCAGCCACCACCACAGGGTTCTCTTTACGGATCTTGGCAGCAGCCTCAGCCTTGTAGTCATAGGGACAGTTGTGCTTGTCGGAGTACCGGTGGATGCCACAGAACAGGTTGCCACAACGACAGTCGAATCCTGGAAGCACAAAGGCCTGGGGTCAAAGCTTGTACGAGAGAAGTGAACAACTATACCTAACAGGTGGTTAAACAAAAGCTTCTTCTTTCCATCTATTAAAATGTACAACAATTATTACAGCCAACTGAGAATCCCCAACAGTGTTGGTTCATGTTCTTCTTGCTCACCTGTAAGGCCCACCCTCTTGCGGCACATGAAGCATCTATTTTTCTTAGGTTTGGGAGTATCACCCTTGCTTTCGTCACAGCTGGAAGAAGCTACAGGAGTAGGGCTAGAAGCAGCAGGCTGGCTTACAACTGCAGATAAAAAGGAGAAAACTAATTAGAAATGCAAGGTTTAATTTGCCATTATCTTCAATTTGGAAAAAACAGTTGATAAATGATTTTTTTCAAACTTCTGTAGGAGATGCAAATGCTGCCATTGAAAATGCCCACTTTTGGCCCAAACTTTTCTCTATATTACACAGATAGTAATGAGCACATGACTTGTCTCTAAATTGCCCCCTCTTGTTCTTGCCAGAAAATAGTGCATTACTCTGAGAAAGCTTCTGGCAGGCAGCATCAAATCTGAGAATGCCCTCTGGTGTAGAGGTATTTTTAAACCAGGTTTATTTTTAGGTAGCGTCGCTTTCTCGGAGGCAGTAAGTAAAACCAACAGTTGGGTCTAAGGTATGTAATGGCGCATCAAAAATAAACTGTGGCTACAGTGGGTCCTACAAGGCAACGTTTGCCTTAAGGAGTCTGCATGTGAGCGGTCAACTGCATGTGTGTCAAATGTCTGCGAGCTTGTCTGTTGCTACAAGTGTGTGTGTGTGTGTGTGTGTGTGTGTGTGTGTGTGTGTGTGTGTGTGTGTCTATGTATGTCTTACCAGGCTCTAAGGGTTCTGGCTTGTCCTCTCTCGAAATGCTCATTTCTGTCATTTGTTGAGTCACAGGAAGAGATCCTTGAATAGTTCTGAAGGTTTAAATAAAAGGGAGAAACAGTTATGAACAGTCATCCAGACAGTCACACATTTTCCCAGTTAAAGAAAGCTTGTCAACTACTTTGAACAGTCAACCACAGCCAGTACTGACCTAGACATGTCTGGTGAAGAGGCAGGGGAGGCATCAACCTTGGCTAGACTGGCTTCTAGTCTCTGGATGGCTGAGGCCTCTGAGGTAGGACTAGCAGCTGAGCCTGGATGAGAACATAGTGCACTCCATTAGACTCAAACAGTAAATCACATTTAAAATCAATACAGAGTATCAAATATTCACAATGTTGAGAGAAAAATACTACATAGATCACTAAACCCTCTTTGAAGTAACACTGAATTGACATTTAAGTTAAAATATAACAAATGAATCGTATCTATCACAGACTGATCATTTCAAATGTCTTCATTAGGCTCAAAAATGTGAAAGTGTGAGGCCATTTTCTCTGTTCCAGAGACATCCTCCTCTTTCATAACATGTTTGTCTCTTTTGAAAAACAAGTTCCAACAGGTTTCCAGTGTCAAACTGTGAGAGAAACTTCAATGTTTGACCTTAGAAATGTCTAAAGGAGTGAAACACCCCCCTAACCTTGAACACAGCCGTGAAGAAAACAGCTGTCTTTCATTACACAGAGTGGAAAAACAGAGCGGGAGGGCAGGGGGACGAGAGCTGGGGAAACACACTGACTGGCCTAGAGGTGGTTGAATTTCAAAACAATGTCTACACTTCCTTGAGTTCCTCCTTATCTTTGGATATATATATAGATATATGTATAGATATATAGATATATATGTTATCTGTTATCTGTACAGTTATACAGTTATCTGTTCACGTGGTAAACTCATGGCTTCTGAACTCATTTTTACAATTTCCTGACAAACAGAATTCTCTCGTTTATGTGTATTTATGTGGGCTGACTTACCCATAGGGCTGAGGGGGCTCATCCGGTCACTGCTCTGCTGCCGTGTCAGGTGTTCTTTATAGCATACGGAGCACATACCATTTGTTCTTGGGTTGCCATAGAAACCGCAGCCTGTGGCACAAAGCATGGGCACCGGGCTCTGGTTCGTCTCTTGGGCCATTGCTAACAGAGTGAGAGTGAGTGAGAGAGAGAGAGATTAGACTGATAGACACACAGTGAGAGCATCGTCTTACGCAAAAAACACCTCGATGTGAAATACATCTGAATGCTAAATAGTTTCCCATCAAAGGAAACATTTCCCTGTGAGGGACTCTAGTCCCCAAAGAAAGTTGCTGCAGTATCAACAGGGCAGACTGATAAGAGGAGAGTCATATTATGAAAATTTTAGAGCAGCAGGCTCATCTGTTTTGACTTGCCCTTTAGCCTCAATACAGTAATGAACAAGAACGCTTCTCTACAGGAAGTCCAGAGAACAAACAACACTCACTGTGTTCTGTTCAGCACCTTGGCAGAAGCTGGACTCTGTTTGGACCCACAGCTTTGTTCACTGTTGTGTCCTCCTCTACTCCCCCATCCACCCCTTCACACAGTACAGCTCTTCCAAACATTTCACATCCCATTTCTCAATTTCATGTCTGTAAACTTCTTTGGGAAAACTTTTCTCTGCTTCATAACTAATTACAGTTATTGATCCATAGTCACTTATGTGTGGATAGAACAACTGGCCTCCAATTTACCTCGTAACTTTACTAGAATCAATGTATCATCATTTCATGTCATGACTATTATGACTACTAAATGACTCTGCTCAGTAAGTCACACTCCCATACCAGCGTATTCACTTCCTCTGACTCACAAACTGTGTCTCAGCCACACAAGTACAATAACAAGAACAGCAGGTAAAACAATACACTGTTCTAAGCCAAAAACACACAATAATCAATTACAAAAGAACAAATTAGTTTCAGTAAGTATCACACCACAACTTGCCCTCCTCCCCTCCCCCCGGGGATCTTACCACACGAGACGTTTTGAAACTTCCCGAGTCACTTCTCCCCCACACGCCCATAAAACCAGCGTGTTTGTGCGTAGCTTGGCAAAACGTGTTGCTCTATGACGTTGTAGCGCTGCTGCAATGCAATACAGCCGGAAGTTGTGTAATGGGAGACGCTGCCTTTGAGGCAACAGTTCAAAAACACCTTGATGAATGAACAGACAGCCAGACAGGAAGGCCAAGATTAGTTGGGTAAGAGGCGTCCTGTCTGCCAGTCCTGCCTTGACTGTTTTAACAATCATCTGATCAACTGATATCCAACCAAAAAACAAGAAACAAACAAAAAACAAAACAAAAAAAAACAAACAAACAAAAAAAACTGATAGCCAGTGACAACTAGTGTACACGACAACAGTATCATGTTTCCATTGTAAACAACCTTTGGCCCTGTTGTGCTGCAACATGGCAGCTGCTTGCTTACGTTGGTGTGAAGCTTGTCTGTATTCTGGTCACGGACACAAACAGAGCAGGCGAGCTGAATGTTCCAGGAGAGGCTGGCAGTTGTTTCAGAACGTCCTGTCAGTTCATTGGAGGTACCCTGACCTCACCAACAGACTAACAAGTGCCATTAAATCTTGAGACACCCCCCCACCCCCCTGCTGCCCCCATACACCCCCTCCTTCCTCCTCTGCCCCTGCATGCTATCACTGCTGTGGCAACAAAGGGTTTCCTTGGAAAAGCCCCACAAAGACCCTCTCTCCCTTTTGCGTCACGTGTTCAGCTGCTGACTGCTGAAAATACCAGGAGCATAGAGCAAGAGGTCTGTAGCTACCTTGTAGCTGAACAAAAGGAATTTTCAAAAAAGAAAAAAAAAGGACAGATCTGGTTTTACTAATCTAGATATCTTCTGGGAAAAGGGTTGAGCAAAACACGTCTTCAGAGGAATGATATCAATTTAATCAAAGACTAAACCCCCTGACAACAACAACAAAAAAAACAACAACATGAAAGATACAACTAGGAACAAGACAAGTCTCATATCTGCAAACAGATAAACCGTAACGGTTGACTTTGTGACACAAAGGAACAATGGACAGTGTGGCTCAGCTGTCACATTTGGGCCCAGCTGTCACACACACACACACACACACACACACACACATACACATACACACAGCAGGCATGTTAACCTAACCTTTACATAGACCCCTAACGAACAGGGATAATAACGTAGAAGGTAAACTCGGGTTACCCATGTTTAAATCTGCCCTCCTTTCAACCTGACACAGCACACTTGAGAGGTTTTAAATGTTTTATGGTCAAAGGCACTCGTGCTGTTCATGAAATATAACTGATCATATAAAAGGTTTGCGTGTCTGAGGTAACTGGTTGTTATATTGTTTACTGAAATTTCTGAAATAATCCATTTACAGTTTGCTGTGTACTGTAAAGCAGTTAAGCACATCCGACAGGGCAAGTCAGGGGGTTTCCAGCACAGGACAGATTACCATCCCCAATCATCTACCACTAACTTCCTTTCACACACACAAAAAACCAAAAACAGTCACAGCAGTAACATGTGAAAACTGGTCCAACTCGAAATTATGCTGTCTCATTTCTAAATATCCTAATATTTAAACCCAGTGTGAAAAACATACATGTGATCATCTGGAGCCAACAAAAGAGGAAGACCGTGCTCCTGTGTCAGCCGCAAGCTGAGCTCATATTTCAGGCCCTGCTGGGCAGAAAACTACTGAGTCACACTGAAGGACAGAACAGAAAAAGCCCACTGTTGTTTTTGTCACAAGCAGTGAATTATCCTCTTAAAAAAGGGGGTGGACACAGTGTAACGAATAGTCATTTGAGACAGACAGGAAAGCAACAGCTCTGATGTTTTTGTGAATTATCCACCAGTCTAGACAGTGTGGTCTCTGCTCCCTTTGTTTCTTCTTTCTTCCCTTTGTCTGCAATCTCTCTGCTTCCTGTTTAGTAGCTCCCCTTTCTCACAGTATTTCCACTAATAACCATTTTCTACGTGTTTTCAACGAAGCAATGTTAATAAACCTCGCTTATATAATCAGTTAAGTACTCAGAAACGACTTGGTGGTGCCACACAGCTCCTAACACCGAGCAAAACCTCGATTTCTCTTAAGCAGAAACTACTGCAAACACTTGGGGCAAAGCTGTTGTACACACATTTAATATTTAACCAAATGCTCTGTAGTAATTTCACAGCTACTCTCTCGCTCTACTTGCCTATTCTGGCTGATGAATTTTCTATTTCTAGACAGGAATTAGCTGGCTTTAGGTTCCCCATCCCCCAGCTCGGAGCAAATAGAAAAACAAGAGACAGTAACCAGCACTATAGCTAGCTCCCTCCCTTGTTTTCCTCTCAACCAGACGGAGTCACGTTCAAGGGCTTGTGATATTTCCACCTAGGAGGAGGACATGGTGGTGCTGGTGTTGGTGGTGACAACTTCAACCAGCAATAGAAGAGGGGGGGAAAAGGGGCTTGTTTACCACACATAAAAACCATCACCTGACCTTTTCAATCCACCGTTAAAGGTCGCCATGACCGACCGTCAGCTTAGTTAAACACCCTTTCTTTTTCGTTGTTTACCTCGACAGTCTGAGCTCACTTCAAAATTCATCCTTGTTGTTAAGAAAAAGAAGGGAAAAAAACAATAATCCAAGATCATCACCTGCTAGAAATCGATGAAGTTTCTCGCGAGACGACAGAAAAAGTGGTCGTTTGTCTGTCTTGGCAGCAGAAAAAGGTCGAGGAAGGGTTGTTTTTTTCTTCTTCGGGTCCTGGAAACGTCCTTTTCTCGTGTTTATGTGGCGTTGTCCTCCGTGTCAGACTGGTTTAGGTGGGTTTAAACTCTCCCTTCCTCTCGCCCTCCTACCTCTCTTTCTTTCTCTCTCCGTCTCCCGTTTCTTCTGGATAGATGTTTGTTTCCTTCTTTAGTAAGAGGAGTGGCGGATGACGTCACGGGCGAAACAAAGCGTCGCTATTGGCTGCCGGCGGAGCCCCCGGAGCGCTATGTACAGTTTTATCAGACAAGAGTCCGGTCTGCGCATGCGCGTAGCCAGGGTTGTGTATTACACATCTACGCGTCATCCTCCTACAAGGACACGAATCTTTTTATTGAGTAATCTACCTAAATGATTGCACGCATGAATAATGGTGCTGACATGGCTGAAATTAAAGAGAAAAAAAAATAAAGGCATGATTAAGAGGGTCATCACTATAATACGAACTGTACCTACAAATGACTTATATCGGTTAAAAAACAAATTGTGCAATACAGGCTGTATACTGTACATAACCACCTACTATATGTATATAAAGTAACATGTCACTTTTTAAAAATGTATCTCATCAATCCTTGCACTCTTGCACTATTTGTATCCTGTTTACATATCATAGAAACGGTTTCACATGTATATAATCATTCCTTGTGTATATTTCTGAAGATTGTTGTGTTGTTATTTTGTGTGAGTACACTGAGAGCTGCTAAAACAGAGTCAAATTCCTTGCAAACATATTTGGCAAATAAAGATGATTCTGATTCTGGTTCTGAATTTACACAAGGTCCGGTATGTTTGAGGGAGGGTACTGTTTTGTTGGTAAAGCAGCCTCGCCCCTCCTGGCAGCCTGCATGATTATATTATGTCAGGGGAACAAAACAAGTGCAGATTTATTACTAGAAAGATGATATACAAGCCTGTGAGCTGAGGGTGACACTAGACAGCCCACCCTTACACACACACACACACACACACACACACACACACACACACACACACTCTCATACACACTTGTTGTGTTGACACTGAGAGTGTAAACATGTTTTCTGGGAGTAACAACAGATGAGAGCCAAGCAGTAGAGGTGGATCAGTGACACCACATTTGGTTTCCATCCAGTACAAATCATACCAGGGCCAGAATCACTAACACTGATACAGATACTGATACATTTATGTTATTAAAAGTGGCTGAACTATCATATAGGGGAGAATATGTCATGTTTTATGTGGGGAATGTTCTGAATACCTTTTTCTTTACCAGTTTGCCAAACATTAGGTGTTACTTCTTACTATTCTCTGTTAATTATTATCACATGCATGTTAAAACACATGACCGTGATACATTGTTTTGGTATCAATCCTATTGATTCTATATAGAGTAGATTCTAAAAATAGAATTTATATCAATACTTTAGGTATAGATCCACCCACCCCTCGTGATGACTATCATTGACATAATGCATTCATTAGCCCCCTAGCTCGAATGATCACAATTAACAACGCTTAATTAACCCCAACCCTAAAACCAAGCCTTAACCCCTCAAACAGCTCTATCAAATTGAGGACTGGCCAAAATGTCATCACTTTAGAAAAATGTCCTCACAACACTAAGGTCTCACACCCACATCAGCCCACACAAAGATAGACCTACACCAGCGCGCACACACATACATACACACAAACTCACACACTCGTGTTGACGCTGAGAATGTAAACATGTTTTCTGGGAGGTTACAAAAGATAAGAGCGAGCTGCTCCGAGAGATCAGGATAGTTTCAGGATGTAACATTCATCTGTTCAGTTGGTGAACAGCTGTAGCTGCCACTGAGGATACTGAGGTCATGTCCTGAGTATTGTTTCTGGGAATTTGGAGGTTTTAAGCAACTGAAGGAGGAGTTCACAATTACAAACAAAATACACAGATTCAGATAAATTCTTACATTTGGACAAAAAGTAGGTCAAGAAAGTTAATTGAAATAAAGGGTAAAGAAAAAAAATATGACTTGACCAGAATTATATTACTGACATTGTGGGATAAGTTGTGAAATAAAATTTAGATGATTGTGTCTTGTTTTAACAATTAAATTAGGATACAAAATAGGCTACAACCCTGGTGGGAAACAGATTTTTTGTCAAGTCAGAGCATGATCATGTATATTATAACAGTCAGTGAAATTTTTAACACTGAACAAATCATGTTGGCCCTTTTTCCTTATCATGTTTTTTTTTACTTCAACCCCCTGTTTTTAACACCAACAGCCACTACAGCATATCATCTACTGATCATGTTTGTGTGAAACGTGAAAACACGTTCCTCCCATTCACTTGCAGTGTGTCATGTGTGCTGTTGTACAGTTTGCCCCGCAGGTCTAACAAGTCCCAACGTATTCCCCCACCTTGTCAGTAAAACGTCACACACATCTTCAGGCACTGCAGACCACGTTGAGCTGAAAACAAACACTTTGGGCACGGCTGCTTAGTGGGACTATGTTTGAGGGAACATGTTGTCATCTATCAGTGAGTGGATTCTTGGAAACTCAGAGCTCTAGTACAGTGTGGAAGTCACCATACACTCTGTTTACTCCAGTTCAAACCAGTAGTCATAAGAAACTGGAAAAAGCTGTAGCTGGGTGAAAGCAAAAGTGGGTGCTGCTGATCTTCCCCTAACTTTCTAATAAGAGTATAGCCTCATTTTCTCTTTCTATTAGTAACACACACACACACACACACACAAACACACACACACACACACACACACACACACACACACACACACACACACACACACACACACACACACACGTTTACTAAGATAACATGGTGTCATCATAGCCTTTGTGTTATAACAAAACATGCAGTATATGCAAATGACAAAGGATAAGTTGTTGTGTCTACAGCCTGAAATAAGGGAAACCTAAAATGTTGTGATATTTTAATCCCAATTTGTCTAAAAAGAGGGTCAACCTAAATTTATTTATTTATTTACAAGAATATAAGAATTATAAGAAAAGTCTCAGATAATATCTGCCTGATAACAACCAGCCCTGATCAGCTTTGGTCAGTTTGTTCATCTCTGATAACTATAAAGCAGCTGGTGATAACATGAGTCACTATACAGTAGTTGAAAGATGGCCAGTGGTCATCTTCAGAGTCATTCTCCAGCTTTTCTTCTTCCAAAGATCTAAAGCTGTGGAAAGAAAACGTTTAAAGTAAGAGAATCACACATTCATGCTTGTAATTTTCAGTCATTTATTAAATATGACATCATGTTAGTGTCTTTCCCTGCTTTTCTTTCTAGGCTTTTCATAAATTTGCATACAATTTACAAACAGTGTATCAGGGGATCTTGAAAAACCGGGGACATCATTCACTGATTAAAGTGATAGTACAATCAAATGATGTAATCAAATGATGGTGTTTGCGATATCTGGTGGGTGAAATAGTATATCTATTGAAAAAGGCAACAGTCCCAGTTAAGATTTAAGGTCACAGTTTGTCAAATGTGAAAACATGCTTGTAAAATTCATCATGTGGCATATTTATACAAATCGTCCTGCATGTATCACACACAGTGGTAGGTACTGTTCCACTATTGTAAAGACATAAGCTTTTCATATGTGAGTAAAGAAAGCACATGGAGGGAGGGGCAAGGCAAGAGGAAACCAAGTCTGTGTTTTACACTGAGGTCTTTGTGTGTGTGTGTTGTGTTAATGCAGCCCTGTATGGAGGAGAAAAGAAGGACCATGTGTACGTGAAATGTATGTCTGTTTAGTATGTGAGGGTTCATGGGTTTCAGCGAGGGGAGGGGGGGCAGCTGAGGAGAGAGTGGGAGGTGTCGAGTATCATTACCCATCCCCCTCGTGTCTACGCTGTCATGCCTTGGCTTCTATGTATGAGAGTGTGTGTTTGTAGGTTTCGGTACCACTGAGTGTGTATGTTTATATGTGTGTGTGGGTGGATATAATGGTGCTGCTGGTTGTATCGAAGAGGGGCACACAGTTATTCCTTTCTACAACCATGACGGATACACGTGAAGAGCTGAAAGTGACGACGTTGCCATGACAACAGCACACAATTTGCAGCTATATCCTTTTTGTTGTGTTTCAGTCTCTATCTCTCTCTTTCTCTCTCTCTTTCTCTCTCTCTCTCTCTCTCTCTCTCTCTCTCTCTCTCTCTCTCTCTCTCTCTCTCTGTGTGTGTGTGTGTGTGAAAGAGTGTGAGGATTACTTATGTGAATCTGGAACAGCCTGTCTGTAGTAGTTACTAGGCAGATATCGGCCTACGCGACACACACACACACACACACACACACACACACACACACACACACACACACACACAGCTTGCTTGTGTCTGGCGTCGGTGTGGTGAGACTCTGTTGATAAAGGGGCTAGTGGTGGAAATGGCAGCTTATCCATTTACATAAGCTGTGTGCGGGGCTTGATAAGCTCTGCACTGAGGTTGACTAAAGCCATTGCTTCAAAACTTGATCCCCACCCTGCTCTGTCCACATTCAAGCTCATGTACAGCCCCAGATGATGGGAGGGGAGGTGAGGGGGTGTTTGTGTGTGTTAACATACATAGAGAGAAACATTTCATGAACAGAGTGTGCCTGTCTGTATGATTCTGGGACAATCAGGGACAGCTTTGTTACAAATCCATGGTGCTTTCAGCTCTATTTTCGCTGTAGTTGTCATTGTTGAGGATATAGGTGAAGGAACCATGTGAGGTCATATATTTGCAGAAGTGATATGGAGCAAGAACTGAAGTATACAGAGAGAAAACTAAAAAGACAAGAGAAAGATCCATTGAGAGAAAGCAAGAATGACAAAAATGGGATCTAATGAACGAGTTCTGCTGATTCAGCACCTACTGACCATTCAGTCCCTCACTTGTTCTGCCACACAAACTCCTCTGCATCTCTCATGAATGTGTTTCTTGTTATTTCTGCACAGGGAGGAGTCCCCCCGAAGTTTCCCAGCCACTCTCTTGTCTAAATTCTCCCCTTCTTCCTTTCTCCTCCCATCTTCACACACACACACACACACACACACACACACACACACACAAACCTCACCCTACATGGGTATCTGGATGATTGTTGGAATAACATTCAGTGTGTGTGTATATGTGTGTGTGTGTGTGTGTGCAAGTGTGGTTCTTGTGGAAAGTTGGGGAACACGGACAGAAAGGTTTGCATTTGCATGTAACAATGTGTTCATGTTGCTGTAGAATAAGCGGTTGTCATTTACATTTACATGCAGCTCTGTGTGGGTTTGCATTTGCAGCTGATATGTGAGGCTCTGTGCATGTGTACGGTGAACAAATGTGAAGCCCTGCATGTGAGTGCGCGCGTGTGTGTGTGAATGAGATAGAGTGTGTGTGTGTGTGTGTGCATGTGTGTGCAGCAGATGTCCTGTGTTCTGTTCTGTTCCCCAGACTGGCTGGTCTTTGTTGCTGCTCCCTCGTGCAGACAGGCTTGGCCACGTGCTTCTATGTCTGCAAGGACAAGCCACGCCTCTACTGCTCTAATCTGTCAATTGCAGCAGCCAAATCCCACCCCTAAAAACACCCATAGTCTGACAGGATCCGCCTCCTCTCTTGATGACGCTGTTTTACTCACGCATACTGACCATGCTTTTTTTTTTCTTTTTTTTTTCCTCACTCTCTCAGTCATAACCACACTGTATCTATCTGTGGCTGCACCAACAAGAAAATTGAGCAACACACTGTTTTATCCATACAAACCACCTCTTAGTCACATTTTCTCCCTAAGCACGTCACACATTTAGGGATGAAGTTTCCTTCCTGAAAAGTTTCCTTTCTTCCTCTACTTCCTTACTGGGGCAATGTCACTTCTCTTCTCCAGAAACACCCAGAAACAGGAAGAAGGAATTTAGTAAAGGGGTAAAACAAGTGAGGGAAAGAAATCCAGCTGAATACGAGGAGTTTCTAAGAAAAGACATGTGGCTGTATGATGGAATATGTGAATTTTCTTTCTTACAAGAGTAACCTTAAAGGTAGTCTAATTTTCTATATTCTTTTAAACTGAGAAAACAAGTCAACTCAATTGCTCAACACACAACCAATCAACCCAGAAAGTCTTTGAAGGCAAACCACCTGTATCACATTGAAACTACACATAATGCAGTGTGCTTTAGGCGTCTATAATGACATGTCTCTGTATGCCACGATCACGTCTTATTTTCAATCCCTTTGGCAAAAATGTGTTTATAGTCTGAGTCACACCTGATTAACCTGCACTCTCCTCTCACCCCCACCCCCCCCCCCCCCCCCCCCTCTCTCACTCTCTGTTAAAAACAGTCAGGATTTACCCTCAGGGCCAAACCTCCCTGCTGCTTTACATTTAGTGTCAACAGTTGTAGAGCTGAAGAGGCGTTATTGCTATACAAAGTTCACGGGTTGATTGTTATCGTCAGAGAAAAACTTGCATTTGCAGATATGGTACTTGTACAGTACACCAAAGGAAATAAGAAAGTAGTTAAAGTATTTATATCGTACTTTTCAACGAACATTTGAAATGTCTTAATCTGCACAATGTAGCAAATAAATGTAATGCAATGCCTTAGGCCTCACTCTGCAGGCTTCCTCTGAGTCTCTGTTGTTTTCCCTGCCTCTTTGACCTGCATTAGGGGCCAGGGAGCTCGGTGACAGACAGATCATCTGTTACAGAGCTGCAGGTTGACTCACACTGTACATGCAGGCCTTTTGCAGACTCAGTAGGCTTTTAACACACCAACAGTGAGATGAATCACCGTCTAATGCCTGCTCACTGATAGCTCTTGCATTTTTAAAAAACACAACACAGGCAGACAAGCTGTGTTGTGTAAGCACGGTGACACATTCTTATCACTTAGTGCTCAGACACCAATCGGTACACAGAGGCACACTCATCAGAACAGGCTTGGACAAAATGCACACTCATGAACTATTGATTAGATTTGATGTTATCTTAACTATTACTGTACATGTCATATGCTGTATTTGATCTACATACAGTCACATCCTCTATGAATTGCTTAATAAAGGGCTGGTTCAGCTAAATTAAAAAAAAAACAACAACATTTTTTATTCACCACTAGTGGTATCTGACCACACAGATAGTTTTAGTTCAATTTGTCCAGGGACTATTTCTTTGAAGTTAGTTCCAGTGACAAACTGTCCACAGCAAGGTGAGTAAGTTATCCTGAGGAATCAGGATGCTGTTTCTGAAAAAAAAAACACTCCTTTTTAACATTGTGAGCACTTTTACTTTTTATGGTGGAGGCAGAAATTGCAGAGAGAGTTATCTCAAAACCAAAACATCTGCATGGCTAGACACCAACACAGAGGTAAGTGGTTTTTTAAAAATGATTATTTGAGTGAACCAATCCTTTACATTTGAATATTTTTCACGGTACCCAGTTCTGTCAGTATCACTTTTATGACAACAATAAACTCCTGTTGCTTCCTTTTTGTAGTAACCTGAATATGGAACCTTCTGTACAGTTTGGTTGTCTGTAATTTACTCCCCTGCCAATCATCTTAGCAGAAATGTATCCATAAACAGTCAGCTGCATCTTGCAGTGTATGTGTATTGATGTCACTCTGCTCAGATGGCCTTGATGACCTCGCTCACTTCTCTGTTCAGTGATTCCCTCGTATCCTAAGTTTAGCAAGAGGAAACTGATCTCCATCCTGCTCTATTTCCCTCCATAACACACTTGAGCTGATGCACATGTACACAAACAGACATGTGTACATGTCTGTAATGCTTCAGGGTTTCTCTACACGTGCAAGCAGAAGCATATGTAAGTTAGATCTTAAAACAATCTGTTTAACCAAGACAGAGGTGCCTCCTACACACTCCGGTATAGATCAACAACGCCCCCTACAGGTTTATTCACCTCTCTCTCATACTGTAGTTTTTCATGAACACTTATACCAGTTTATTAGCTCCACCTAAAATAATGCTGTCTAATACAACAGCCCTTCAATAACTTATATTCTACGTCGATGAAGGGTTAGAATGTTAAATGTTTGTTGTAACTGTTGTTACAAGTGTTGATTCAACTTTATGGTCATTTTGGATGCTGTGGTAATATTGCATTATAGTGAGAGGTGTTTCTGATATTTTGTCCACTCAGTTTGTATCAGTGAGGGAGGACAACATGAGAGTAAAATCTAACAGTTAAATGCCCTCTGTAGCCTTCATAATGACAGCAATCATGTTTCCTGATCACAGACAAATTAACTACCACTTGAAAATGTAGGGCTCAATTCACTGACCAACTAATTGACTAATATTCAATATCTTCACTCAAACCTGAATATGAAGAAACCCGAGACAGATATTCAAAGCAAATAACGAGATTGCTGTTGCTACTTTAAAACACGGTGACTCATGATGTGTGTCAGGGGTCTGTGTAGGAACAGAAGAAACTAACTGATTTCCATGTGGCTAAATAAAACCAAGAAGTCTTCCATATACTGATAAAACACAATATAAGATCTACCCAATAAAAGGCAAAGAGGATGTTCAGCTACATGAGGTGAATGTGATTTCTGAGTGTAAATTTTTATCTTTGTTTTGATATGATGACCACAATCAAGGGCCACGACCCTCGCTTTGACCTGCTGCTCTTATAACCCTTGTGTTTTTGTCTTGTCACACACATACGTAGAAGTACACACACACACACACACTCATAAACATTCACAAACACACACACAGTTGCATAAAGGCAGTCATAACTGTTTTGAATAATTGATCAGTAGTGAAATTGCGTGGCTCTAGGGTTTCCAAGCTGTCATTGTCCCTGTTTCGGGTCGATGGGTGGCGAGAAAAAAGTAAACTTCTCATGTGAGTTACTCATCATGTACCAGCCCCTCCATGCGCGCACACATACACACATATAAAAACACTCTCTTCATTCCCATGGCACTGTGTTGGCTTGGATTAGTTGTATCCTTCTATCTAAAGAGGTAGAAGGAGAGCGAGAGACCACTGAAGCCTCATTTTCTACTCACATGTGCACTGAGCCTACTGGATCTTGGGGCGACTGTTGTAGGAGGTGCAGGACCATGAGAGGAAGATGCCCCGGGACAAGCTGATCACTTCTGAGAATGATAGTAAGACCATGCCTCTTTATATTTTTATGACCAAATTGTTATTGTGGTTTCCACGTTGTGTGATGCAGGATCTTGGATAATAGAGAGCATTCATTCTTTGTGCCTGTGGGCATAAAAGTCTACTAGATTTACTTGACTTGATCTTATGTTAAATTTTGATTATTGTGTTTAATTAGAGAATATCATTGATTTACTGGTATTCATCAATGAACACTGTAAGTAAGCTTGTTTGTAATGTGTTTATTACATATTTAGTTGCGATAACTGATTTGAATCTACTCTTGGACAAAAAAAATCTGTAATCCATAATGAGCTCAATTAAGTCTTAAAGTCAGAGGCAAAACGAGACAAAACAATGCAGCAGTTAACACATGATTTCTGGTTTTAATCATTGATATAAGACCACCCATCAACATACACATATTTACCCTCTTACTCTCTTGCATCTCTCTCTCTCTCAGCTGCATATTTGGGAGCTGGCCTTTGGCCCTTGGCTGTCTCCCTCGTCCTTGTGGGCTGAGCCACCCCGTCTCCCTTCATTAGGCCATTGTTTGTCTCTTTTGTGCCCCTCTGCTGCACACGGCCGTAATGACCTGTGTGCTGGCCACTCTGGTTACACTAAGAACACTCATCAAAGGGCCGGCTACATGAATATCTGTTCAATCCATCAGTGGTCCTTTTTTGTCTTACCCCTTTATACTCCTTCACTGAAGACAATAGTGCCAGGTACACAATGAGGTAGGCTAAGCTCGACCAGTGAAAGGGGTCAGTGCTGTATTGAGGTTATAAAAAATTGACTGGATTTATGAAGCTGAGGTCAACAGAGGCAAGGGTTGGTAATAACATCAAGATGAAAGAGTGAAAGAAATAAAACCACAGAAAATGTTACAATATGTTATTTGTTTAACCTATATTCCCCATTGAGGCTGGAAATCTCTTTTTGCAAGGAAAACCCGGCACGAAAAGTTGCAGATAACAGAGTAGTAAATAAAATAGGAAACAATAAAATAAGATAAAAAAAAAGGGATTATATAAATGTCAATGGAATATTTTCAGAAGAAAAAAGAAGAAGAAATGATTATTATTTAGCTACAATGTATCTCTCTCTCTCTCTCTTATGTCACAGTTGACATTGGTCTGGACTTTGCAGGTGAGTAGGTTCTTATGTATGATCACCTCCTATGATTTGGGTTAATAAGTGATCATAAAAAAATTATGAACTGAAAAAAATGACTGCAGAGGTAGCAGGTCTTTACTCATGTTTTGTACACTTGTCACTGGAGTTTAGTGTGTATTTTCTGTGTTCCTGGATTTGGGATTTTGTGGTGGCTATTTGGTTGTGACTGGGTTGTTCTTCACTCCTCTGAGCAGCCTCACTGTCTCAGCTGCCACCATCTATCCACCTGATCTCGCTGCTCCATCATTTTTTATCATCTGCAGTCCTTTTTTCCAAGTACCTGGACTGAAATGTGTACAGCCATTGTACCATTGTATCATGACCTGTGTAAAAATGGACAAAACACCTGGATAAAAATAAATCAATGAGATAGAAAAGGATATAATTGGATTGAAAACATTCATTTTTGGTTTATAGCATTACAGAAAGCAAGAAAGTGACACCATCACAATGTCACTGATGTGAGTGAATGTAAATAATGAGTATGTCCAGCATATTAATCCTTATTGTCACACTGAATAAACTGAATAAACATATCATGTACATTTTTACCTCAGGTGACGAGGATGAAGTTTCCACATTTCAAGAGGAACATGAGCAGGAAAAAAACAGGCAAAAAAGAAGGGATAATGACAGAGAGAAAAAGAAGAAGAGAAATGTAAGGAGAAAAGGAGCTTCTAGAGCAGGAGAAGGTGAAGAGGAATTACAGGACAGAGCTGAGAGAAAAGAAAGGGGCAGGGGAAGGAGGGCAAAGAATGATTTAGGTGAAAAGGGGAGAGAGAAGGATGAGGAGGAGCAGGCCAAAGTAAAGAGTGATAGGGCAGCAAAAAGTAAGAAGAATCTAAAAAATGAAAAAAGAAGGAAAGTGGAGGAGGAGGAGGAGGAGAGAGAAGCTGAAGATGGAAATGTAGAGGGAAAAAAGAAACATGGAAGTGCCAAAAAAGAAGAGAAAGAAGAGGATGGTGGTAAACGTACAGTCAAAGAGAAAGCAAAGAAGAAGAAGCACAAGAAAGTAGTTGAGACAAGGTAATTTATTATCCTGTCTGTATGTTCCCCCTGAGGAGAACAGATAAGCAACATTAATATTCTGTCATGCACACAAGAAAGGTGCAAAGAAAATGAAAAATCACACTCTGTTACACCTCAGTTCAGAGCAGGAGACAAGTGGTGAGGAAGTTGACAATGAAAAAGAGAACAACGAGGACAAAGTGGTGAAGCTGGAGTCTCTGTCACCGGAGGAGCTGGAGAAGCTGAAGGAAGCAGTGGAGGAGAGGAAGAAACTGATCCAAAGTCTCAGAGGGAAGCCCTGGCCCATGAAGAAAAAACTCACAACATTACGGTGAAGTCACCTTAATTTGAGTAATGGTCCTGAAATGATAAGGATCCTTTGCAGTTGTAGGATCAGCCATAATTCAAGGTGTGACCTGTGATTCACTTTAAATCAAATCATTTTCTTCCTTTTAGGGAGTCTCAGGAGTTTGTGGAGAAATATGAGGGAGCTTTGGGTAAAGGGAAAGGCAGGAAGCTCTATGCATACAAGGTCGTGATGACCAAGGCAAGGAAACAGTGACCACTTTGATTTATTCATATAATTATTCAAATGATATTGTTAAATATATGAAGCATTTCGATTTTACTCTACTTTTTTTTTTAGAAATGGATGAAGTTTCAAAGGGACTTTGACAACTTCAGGACTGCCTGCATTCCATGGGAGATGAAAATCAAGGAGATTGAAAGTAAGTTTGGTACATTTTCCCTCACAGCTTCAAGAAACTATTATTAAACACTACAAAACAAGAGACTATGAGACTATGAAACTATGCAAGCCTATGAAGAATCACGCAGCTTCCTTGCTTTAAAGTCATCATTTGTGTAACAATCAACCTTGTGTTTATCGTCTGTTCTTCTCAGGTCATTTTGGCTCCTCAGTTGCCTCTTACTTTATCTTCCTGAGGTGGATGTATGGCATCAACATGATCTTGTTTGGTCTGACCTTTGGCCTGGTCATGGTGCCAGAGGTTTGTGGCTTTGATTCAGTAGTATGATTTCCCTGTGCTGCATCTGTGTATCTGTTCAGTCTGTATTTTTGTATGCTTTAAGATTTCTTTCTAATGACACCTTCTTACTTACCTCTGCTTGTTGCTAACAGGCATTAATGGGGCGACCCTATGGCAGCATTCCAAGAAAGACGGTCCCCAGGGCTGATGAGGGCAGTGCCATGGACTTTGCTGTCTTATGGGACTTTGGAGTTAGTTGGCTGCATACACTACTGATCAAAAGTTTTAGAACACCTACTTTTTTCTAGTTTTTATTGAAATGTACATAGTTTAATGTCTCAACATAGTCAGAAATTAAAACACTGAACAAACAAACAATTGGAGATTTAAAAAAACAACATCATGGAATCTTTATTTAACAAAAATTTAATCTAATCTATACTAAACTCATCCGAGTACACTAGTACAAGTACAGAGCATACACTCATGACATTCTTTCTACAACGGAAATCAAATATTGTCCAGAAATAATACTGTTGCAGAAGTTCCCTCAAATGTGTCCCACTTGGAGGTTGCTTTGCTTTCACCCTTCTGTCCAGTTCATTCCAAACCAGCTGGATGACTGTATTGTTTTCATGATTTAAAGTCTGTCTTGTTATTTTCTTCTAAGGTAGTTCTGACAGCCTGGAGATATGTTTTGGGTGGTTATCTCATTGTAGGATAAATCCTTACCAGCTAGGCGTAGACCAGAAGATATTGCAATTCTCTGCACAATGCTGCAGTAGCCTTTGGTCCAGGGTGCCAGTCACTCATTGCGCTTCGTCATCCATGCTTTCATAGAGACAGAGGTTTGTAAGTAATAAACAAAAGTGGGGACATCTGTAGGAACTGCATTAACTTTCAAAGCTTAATTTACTTACATTGCTTAAGAAAAGCCGTGAGTTGTTAATCCATTCCTAGATCCCTGAAAGAGGCCATACATTTCAATAAAAACTAGAAAATTAGGTTGTTTTAAAACTTGTGTGTTTTGTCATTTTTACTCATATGTGTCAATTACCATTTTGTAAAATAGTTACATGTTGTGTCCCAAAGTTCTTATAGAAAGTCACAAATCTGAACAAATCTGTGACTTTGCTCCACAGGGTTACGCCCAGTATTCAGTACTCTTCTATGGTTACTACAACAACCAGCGTGCCATTGGCTGGCTCAAGTTCCGTATGCCTCTGTCTTACTTCCTGGTTGGTGTCGGTACAGTGGCCTATAGCTATATGGTGGTCATCAGAACGTGAGTTTGTTATGACTGCACACAGCTATTTAATGTCATAAAAGCACAGCGTTTTACTGACTCAGTCATTTTTTTTGATTAAAGGATGGCCCGTAATGCCAACGAGTCAGGGGTTGGAGATGATAACAGCTTTAATTTCAGCTGGAAGATGTTCACCAGCTGGGACTACCTGATAGGAAACCCTGAAACTGCAGACAATAAGTTTGCCTCCATCACCACCAGCTTCAAGGTCAATGTAGCTGACCATTAATGTTTCAGTACAGTCATGGATTTCATATACATTACATATTTACTTACATCTTGTATATCCCTCCTGTTGCCTCAACAGGAGGCCATCTTAGAGGAGCAGGAGAGCCGAAAGGATGACAACATCCATCTGACTCGTTTCCTGCGAGTGCTGGCTAACTTCCTGGTCTTGTGCTGCTTAGCAGGAAGTGGATATCTCATCTACTTTGTAGTGCGTCGCTCTCAGAAGTTTGCCCTTGAGGGGCTGGAGAATCACAGCTGGTGGGAAAGGAATGAGGTAGAAATGAGAAATAAGAGAAAGTAAGACAGAGGACTGATACTCATATGATAGCTAAACACCTGGTCCAAAGTATGCCTGCAGTTATGTGTAGGCCCAGAGTCCACTATAAAATGTACTACTAAGATGACAGACTGGTCAGCGAACATGGACAGTTGCTAGATGTGGTAGTGTGTGCATGGCGTATGCCATATGTTAGGTTAGCAGAGAGCATCCGTGAGCCAGTTTTCTTTAAGTGGAGTCCATCTGCCCTGAATTAAGGCTGCATTCCACTTACAGCTGCAGGATGTCATGTTGCCTTACTGGTTTGACTCACTGGGATACCTAAATGGAGCACACAAACACACTGCATTCAAAATCTGCACAGAATAAGTACATAGCATGTACTTTTGACACAGCTAATGTTTTGAAGGTTTATTAACATGCATATCACTCAGATAATCATATCACATAGGACAACACTCACCAAGGCAATGATGTTTCATTGCACTGTGCAGATTTTCAAGACCCTTCAAAAACAGGAATATGACTGAAGTGATCTTTTTTGATCAAGCATGGTTACCGACATAATATTTTTCATGTGGCCCAAACTTCACTCAGTCAGTCAGTCATTCAATAACCAATAACAATTCTTCATCCAGTATTTTGAGGTGAGGAACCAGAACAAAGTTGTAGAATGAGATGATCATAGCAGTAAAATAATGAAATACATTACAATTAAACAACCTAAAAACCTTTAACTGTGGCTACTTTGCCCACTTTAGTTATGCTTGAAGTTCAGTATTCTGGTGGTTCTTTGATTAAATTAGATTAGATTTGCTGCCAGTCCATCATCATGTACTGTTTAAGGTGACAAATTGGCTTACCTCTCTAAAGCCCCCTTTACTTCCCAGGTGAACATGGTCATGTCATTACTGGGGATGTTCTGCCCCATGCTGTTTGATGTCATCAGTGCCCTGGAGAACTACCACCCCCGTGTCGCCCTGCAGTGGCAGCTAGGTCGCATCTTTGCTCTCTTCTTGGGAAATCTCTACACCTTCATCATTGCACTCATGGACGAGATCAACCTCAAAGTGAGAACTGGTGTGTGTGTGGATGTGTCAGATGCTTTATAATTTTACATTTTGCTTAACCCGAGGTGTATGTTGCAGAGGGAAGAGGAAAAGGTCATAAAGTTTAATATAACAACATGGGAAGCCAGTCTTTACAATGGTACTGTATCAGAAAACAGCACTGTTCCACCCATCCTAATCCACCCTGCTGATGTGCCCCGGGGGCCCTGCTGGGAGACCATGGTGGGGCAGGTCAGTGTGTGTGTGTGTGTGTGTGTGTGTGTGTGTGTGTGTGTGTGTGTGTGTGTGTGTGTGTGTGTGTGTGTAGACCATTATGTAACTCTGTTCAATGTTATTATTTTTTGTTAAAGCAGAAATGTACGGAGATCCAAAGTGTCCAAAAACAAATGAATACATAAAAAAGAAATAATAATATGATAAACAGAGACAATGTTCTTATTATAACCATGCAGAGTTTATTGCCTAATACAATGTATTTTTACACCTGTACACATAAATCACACATATATATGAAATTTTGAGTGGTAAAAAGTGGTAAATAAAAAACTTTAACCTTCATAGGACGATCATCAAGAGGCAAACAACCACAGATATTGTCAAAACTAAATTACATTTTCCTGAAAATGTTAATTTTTTCTTATAAAATACATTATTCATGGTTGCTATGTCCTTTGCAGGAATTTGTCCGACTCATCATATCTGACACAATGACGACCTACATCACTCTGCTGATTGGGGATTTCCTGAGAGCTGTGCTTGTTCGTTTTCTCAACTACTGCTGGTGCTGGGACCTGGAGGCTGGATTTGTGAGTCATCTTTTTCAAACTGACCATTGTTTTTTCTTTTCCTTTTTTTTTTGAAATACCACAACTTGCATCTCTTTCTGGGCAGTGAAGTGTGAGTCACAGCTGAGTTATTTTTATCCTTTTTTGTTTCTTCTTGTTAAAGCCATCATACTCTGAGTTTGATGTCAGTGGGAACGTTCTGGGCCTGATCTTCAATCAAGGAATGATATGGTGGGAGAGACACAGTGGTTTTATTTAAAAGACATATTAAGCACATTGTCAATTCTCATGTTTTTAAACACATTCACAATCAGCAGTACTGGAATGTTACAATAGGAAAACACTTTTAGCCTGTTCTCCATGCAGTGTTTGCCTAATCTTTTCCTTCAGGATGGGCGCTTTCTATGCCCCCTGCCTGCCTGCCCTGAATGTTCTCCGGCTCCATGTGTCCATGTACCTGCAGTGCTGGGCCGTGATGTGCTGTAATGTGCCGCAGGAAAGAGTCTTCAAAGCGTCTGGCTCCAATAACTTCTACATGGCCATGCTGCTGGTCATCCTCTTCCTGTCCACTCTGCCTGCCATCTACACCATTGTCACCATCCCCCCATCATTTGACTGTGGACCCTTCAGGTAATGTAAGGTTTGTTCAAACATCTGGCATTTATAATCTTATTACTTGTAACAATCACTCTCTTCTCTTTAGTGGCAAGAATCGTATGTTTGACGTGATTCATGAGACGTTGGAGTCGGACTTCCCAGCCTGGTTTAGTAAAGTGTTCAGTTATGCCTCTAACCCTGGACTGGTGCTGCCCTTCATATTACTTATGGTGTGAGTCAGCAGCAGACTGTGAATTTGCACAGCCATTTTGCCATTACTTCCTTTTAAGGGTAACATTTTTGGTTCTTTTATGGTAATAATCTGCTATTTTATCTTTCAGACTGGCCATTTATTACCTGCAATCCACATCCAAAAGCTACAAAGAAGCTAATGTGGAACTGAAGAAAAAACTACAAGCAGTAATCCCAGATTTGATTTTGTTTATCCTCTCATCATAGTTCTCTAGTTTCTACCATCACTGGAAAAAATAATGCCTCTATTTAGAAATTTAAGAGGAATGAAGATGGAAAATTTTGTCTAACAATTACATGACTCACAGTATGTTACAATTTTAAGCTGTAACATACTCCAAATGAAGAAATTGATTTTCAGGCAACAAAAATTAAGAAATTTATGTTTGTTAATTGTTGGTTATCCAGGTTTGTTTTTCTGATCATGACCCTTGATTCATTGCCCTTGTTACTAATCAGTGCATTGATGCACAAGTGGACCTTCTCTGTGCCACTGTGGTTGTATTTGTAGCATCACTCCAGCAGAGAGCAGTAGAGTAACAGCTTAAGTCTGGGTGTGTGCCATCAAGCTGGATCAAAAACATTTCATGGCATACTCTAGCAACAAAAAAAAGGAAGAAATTCAGCTCTCAGCACTGTGTTTCTTGTGGAGAGTAGCAGCAATCTGAGAACCTTTCCACATGCCTTACTTTTCAAAGTTTTACAAAGTTTTCTCAACTTTTGTAGTTACACATTGAGCTCAGAGTGGATTGAATAAGTTTCCTGGCGTCAGTCTTGTGTTTCTTTTTCAAGCAAAATGAAGAGAACAAGAAGAAGAACAAGCGAGCAGCACAGAAGGCTGCAATGGATTTAGAGGAGGCCAGAAAAGCTGCATCATCTGCAGAGCAACAAAAGAACAATAATGCTTCACTACAAGACCATGAAAGTGAGATACAGGATAAAAAGAAAGATCTAATGCAATAAAAAAAACGATTGTTAAACTGCAAGACATTTTAATGAATTATTTAGATTAACTGTACATTAAATCAAGGTATTAAAAATAGATTTTACCTCACACAAACAAATTAAGCTAATTTGTTGAGAAGATACATTTCTCTTGTGCTATATCTCACCATGCAGCAGATGAAGAAAACCACGGCAGCAGCAGTCAGAGGTTGTATCATGCTAAGCATGGACACTACCCTCCTTCCTCTGTTAGATACCAAGAGCGTCAACTTCCAGCCACCAGAGCCCCTGTCTCCAGGACCCATCACCATGGCAACCACGGGGCTCCTGGGTACCTGCCCGGTTTCCCTCGACAGAGTGAACCGAGGATGTACAGGGTGCCGAGCCTGCAGAGACACTGAGGGGCATTTTAACAGATGCCTCTCAAAACCAAGCCTTTACTGAGAAAGTTACGCTCAGATATCAGGACAATGACGAGGATGCTGTTGTGATGGCAGTTAGTGTATCTTTTTTAATTTTGTTTTCAGGACAGAAAGAAAATTTAATTAACGTGTATATTCATGCAGTTGTTGTTTTGTTTACATTTTCTCTTTAATGTTAATTATTTTTTAACCTTCTGATGATACAGCATACATGATATGATAAAAGAAAACTGGAAGCATTTTAAATTAGAATGCAGTTGTTACTTTGTTTATTCAATAAATAAGTAAATAAAGAATATAATTTTCTTTCAGGCTTCAGTTAAAGCTGTTTTTTTTATGTCAGGTTTTTTAATTGTGTGAATTAAACTGAGATGGCGTCACATTTAATAACTCCCCTTTAACTTTTGTTCTTAACCTAAGCTGACCTTTCATTTTCCTTCACCTCTCCTCAAAATTATAATCATTTTAAACCATCCTGACACATAATTCTCCTCTTGGCCTCTGAGACACTGAACACAGCTGTCCCTGGACCTGTGACTGGGCCAAAGTATTAAACAATTAATTTGACATGGAGACCATTTAACCCAACTAGCTGGGCTTAAACGAATCCCTCACTCAAATCTGGCTGCACTTACACACTCAGTGTTCTGTTCTCAGCTGAATAATACAGATGTGATAAACAGAATGAGCCCTGAACTTGGAAAACACAGACACAGAGTCAGATTTACTCCTCCAAGTCTGTGCCAAACACTCAGATTTGAGCTGTCAGTATAAATCCATTCATCGTGGTCTCTGGACCTTCATGGATGTCTGACTCGTATCATCTGATAACTGCACAGTCATATCCAATATCCCAATAGCTGATTCTGCTCTGGAATGCACCTGCTGGATTCTGAGCAACCTGTCAATCAACTGCTCATTCAACAGAGTTGTCAGTCAAATGTAAAAGTAACAGTGTTATCTTGTTAGTTATTAACCTGACATTCAATACATCGATAGTGATTCAATGTTTTGTTCAGGGTAGATTAAATTGAAAATTAAGATGTTTGCATGTTTGATGTGTATAAGGGCTGTCATTAAGGAATAAGTGAGGGGTTCTTTTGCAAAAACAGATGTCTCTGCTTGCATTTATGATCCTAAATCATGTTGTGTGTGTGTGTGTGTGTGTGTGTGTGTGTGTGTGTGTGTGTGTGTGTCTGTGTGCACTCCAGGGAGTATCAATCAAACAGAGGTTTTTAAAAAAAATCATTTTAAGAATGTCGTGTATCTGTTTTTGCAAATAAACTCTTCAAGTGTTGCGTCTAAATCATTTAAGACAACAAGTCAACAAGCTCATAATGCCACAGACATTGAATTATTGAGCCAATCAGATCCAGTTCCACTGATGCTCATGATCAATTAATGGTAAGTAAACATTAAGTAGGCCCATTCATTCTGCAGTTATTTGAGCCTCTATGCTTTATTCTTTCATCATGGGCCAAGGATTGTCAATCACATTATTTAATGAAGACTGAGGAGACTTTAATATGTAGACAAGTAAAGTCTCCATCTTCTCTCTTTACTTTAGACTGTCGTAATCTGCCTAACCCTTTCTCATTCAGGTAATACCAACCCTCTGATGCCCGCTGTTTCACCCTCTTACTGGAGTTGTGTTTTGGCTACGTCCCAGTTTCCCTCCATGCTTGTACAATGTGGCAGAAAACTGAGCCATGACGGGTTTCACATCACCGGATATCCTAATATCCGCTGTACTGTGATGGCTATCTCTTATTCACCGACATTAATGAACGGAGGAGTGAGACATTGCGGCGCTACGGGCACTGATTTGATGGTGTCCACTTTTGCTTTGGAGGCAAATGAGCCTCAGTATTAATTGGTAGAAAGTTAGAACCTTTTTAGTTGATTGATCTTAGTAATAAATGCATTAAGGCCTTCTCTCTCTGAGCATAAGTACAGTATTCATGAGAAGGAAGGATGAAGAAAAATTAAGAAGAGTATTGAGGGTTGCAGGAAGTGTAGATGAAGAGGTGGAGCAAGAGGAGGAGCAGGATGAGGAGGGCTAAGCCTGTCTTTTAGGTACAACTCATCAGGCCAGCATTCATATAATCCCCCGGAAGTGTGTTGCGCTCTGTGTTAGCTGCTTAGCAGATCGACATCTCCTGTTTCACTACATTATTCAAGAGGTCAGATCTGACATTTGACCATAAGGCAGCAGCTGCATCTTGGTGTTGTGAACACAACATGCCAGGTTACATCATCCTCACTTTCACATCTTTCTCTCCACTATACTATCACAAACTCTTAATGAAATCTTTTAATCTATCCCTTTAATGAACACTATTATTTAAGTTATGTGCTGCAGTTGTGTGCTGCATTTAAATACAGTGGCTTGTTTAACTTTTTGTTCAGGATTACTTAAGCTTTCATCCAAATTTAATGGGACCTGACCTTTATGCTTACATTTACTCTGGTGTCTCCTTTCTGGGTCACAAGTAAATGATGGGAAATGTCAAACCATCAGTTTTTGGTGTCAACGCCATTTCTTTGTATAATCACATACAGATAATTATACAAGTTGTTATCCATCATCCAGTTTGAATAAAGATTAAAGCATGTGGGACTGTCTATGTGCTCTTGTTGCTCCTGTCAAATATCAATTAGCAGTTTGATTGGCAAGTCTATTGTCTGATAGATTCTGTTTTCTTCCACTGTGCTCCTGATTGTCATCTAATGGGCTTTGTGTCTTTGGCGTTGTCAAGGAGCCCGGTCTTTGAACAGCCCAAACAGAGACCCACCTGTTTCTACGTGTGGGTGCTTGAGTGTATGAGCGTGTGTATCCTGGCTCTTTGACACAATGCCTTCACAGGTGTTGCAGCCGCTCCCATTGAGAGACTCATGGATGGAGGGGAGGCAGAGTCTGAAGTGAGCAAAGGAGGAGTAACTGGAGAATAAGAAGATAAAATTAACTAAAAGGGAAGCAACAGGATGCCTCCCAAGAAGAGAAATGATGCAGCAATTAAAGTTGAAGATGGTGAGAAGGTTTTTTTTTTCTATATGCCACTTTATTTTTTTTTCCTGCAATGAATTTATTTTCTGCTTTAGATGTTTACCTTAACTGATCATTATTGTCATTACAAGTAATATATCTATTTGATATTTATCACTTAAATTTGTGTCTGGCTGCTTTTCTACACATATTTACAGTTGGGATGGAGGTTGATGCTGTGTTAGACAGTGGAAGTGAAGGTAAGTAGATATTTTATATTTGCGTTTCATCAATGAGTATCTGTTAAATTAAGCAAGTGGTCTATTTCCTTTACATTTTTTTAATATGTGAAGGTGTGATGTCTCTCTCTCTCTTTTTAGTCAGTTTACATCTTTTCTCCAAATTTCCTCTTTCTTAAAATTTCACCAGAATAATTTCAGATAATTCCTACAAACTTTATTATTGTTCTATGTAAGTTTAATGAGCTAGAAAAACAACATTGTTCACTGTTGCACTCAATTGATGTCACTTCAGCTACTTATCTGAAATGTGTGTATGTATATCTTAGATGAGGCCAGGAAAAGAAGTAAGAACAGGAGAGTCAAACCACAACGTAAAGCCAAACAGGTCAGTGATGATGAAGAAGATGAAGAGGATGAGGCACCAAGGAAGAGAGGGAGAACGAAGAAGGCCAAGCTACAAGAAAGTGATGAAGATGATGATGAGGACAACAGGAGTGTGAAAAGCAAAGGTTCAAAAGCCTCCAAAAGGAGGAAAGCTGCTAAGGAAGAAAGCGATGAAGAGAGCGAGGGGGACCGAGGGAAGAAGAAAAATGGAGGGAGAGCAGTTTCCAAGAAGGAGAAAGAGGAGCAGAATAAAGAGAAGGACAGAAATGTTAAAGGGAAAGGAGAGAAGGGTAAAAGTGGTGAGAAGGACAAAAAGAAGAAGAATGGGAAGATGAGCAGGTGCAGTATTCTCTGAGAGCTGTCTCTTGCCTACCTGCACGCTGCACACACTCGCACAGGAGCTTTCTCCATGCAGACTCCTCGCAGACTAGGAAGCTTTGTGGCATATATTAAGGAAACATTAATGGAGAGCAAATGACATCAATATTATCACAACAAATATGTTACAAGGCAAGACACATTTATTTGTAAAGCACATTTCAACAACAAGGCAAAGTGCTTTACATAAAACATAAAAGGCATCAAGACAAAATGAAAAACAACATAAGGCAATATAAAATGTTATTTAAATACAATTTAAAAAGTTAAAGATAAAGTTAGAGTTAAAAAGAAAATAAACTAATAAGCTAAGCTAAAAAGCTAAAATATAATATGACAGATGAAACAGGAGAGTAAAAATTACAGTGCACTGTAAGATATTAACCCTCAAATTTGATTTATTAAAAGGCAGTAGCAAAAAGAAAGTGTTCAGCCGTGATTTAAAAGAACTGAGACTTGCAGCAGAACTGCAGTTTGTTTTGTTCCAGATATGCGTTGCATAAAAACTGAACACTGCTTCTCCAAGTTTAGTTTTGACTCTGGGGACAGAAAGCAGACCTGATCCAGACGACCTGAGAGGTCTGAATGGTTCATAACGTAGCATCAGATCAGAAATGTAATTTGGCCCTAAACCATTCACTACTTTATAAACCAACAGCAGTATTTTAAACTCAATTCTTTGACAGTGTAAAGATCTGAGAACTGAAAAGATGTGATCCACTTTCTTGATCTTGGTCTTGATTCGAGTAATATCTTAGAAAAGCCATGGCACATGATTGCTTTTTCCCTTTATCAGCTCTTCTTCCTCCTCTGAATCGGATGAAGAATCTATGTCGGAGGGAGAGGTGGCAGCCCTGATGGAACAGGTAGAAGAGAAGAAGAAACTGATCGCTACATTGAGGAATAAACCCTGGCGTATGAAGAGGAGACTCATACTGCTCAAGTAAAGATAAAAAACAAAAACAAAAAAACAGTATCCAACATTAACTCACATTCTTCCTCTGCCTGCTTGCTGACTGATTGAACCTGATTTTAAGTATTGTTGCTGCTGCATTTTGTCTTTTTTCTCATTGGCTTTTTGTTTGTTGCTTATGAAAAATTTCCTTAATGCCTACCATCACTAATGTCCTGTACATGTGATGCTGATTATGCATTATTAAAGCTTATTTGTTGCTCTTTTAGCTGTTTGATACTCCTCTTTATCAGTGCTGTGAACTATATCGGATCAAAACTATTTTGAGAAAACACAAAGTAGAATATTTTGAAACTGACACATTGCAAATCAACGCCATTACACTCTCAGGACATGGCAGAACTGACCTCTGACTGCCCACAGATAAGACTTCTTTTGGCAGATTTAGCCTGACTTACCTCTTATAAAGATAAACTAAATTCTGCACAGAGAAGACGACGATGACAGGAAATCACATCCTTCAAAAACTTCGGAAAATTGGATTCAGTTATAGAAATGATTCCCTTTGTGAGAAGCACAGTAGATATATGATGATAGTTGTCTCAGGAAAACACACACCTATCTGGCTGTAGTTCAACATGTTGGATATCTCCCTCTCAGTGTGACATGACTGTAAACAGTAGCCGCTGTCTCGCCAGACCCAAGCCAGGGAGCTGTGTAGGTCAGTGTGTTCATAGTCAGTGTGCATACTTCTGTATGTACAGATTCGTGTAAGCAAGTTTCTTGAAAGGGAACTTGATAGGTGAGCTGCTTTAACTTTTTCATGAGCTTGACACTGTTTAATGCATGCTGTTGTGGCTGACTGACCTGCTGCTTGCCAAGTCTTCCTGCCTGATGCTCTCACCATATGCAGAGTATCATCAATCAGTAAATCATCCCAAACCTGTCGTTTTTATATATCCTTTTACCGCTAAATAATTTGTTCATTCTTTATTCTGTTCACACATTGATTCTTTGGTTGATGTGTGTGTTTTCTCTGATTGGCCAAATAGGGAAGCCCAGGAGTTTGTTGAAAAGTTTGAAGGAGCTCTTGGGAAAGGAAGAGGCAGGAAGCTGTATGCATTCAAAGTCATGATGACAAAGGTAATCTATTCATTTTTGGTGACACTTCAAGCTATGGCAACTCCATTGGTTTATTGAGAGGATGATATTGATATTGATGTTTTTCCCCAGAAATTTATCAAGTTTAAACGAGACTTTGAGAACTTCAAAACAGCCTGCATACCCTGGGAGAGAAAGATTAAAGAAGTAGAAAGTTGGTACCACCATGACATTATCTGAAAAATAATCACTGAGCAGTTTCTAATAAGCTATCACTGTATTTCTGAGTCAAGTTCTCTGTTGTCCTCCTCATAGGTCACTTTGGGTCATCTGTGGCATCCTACTTCATTTTTCTGAGGTGGATGTATGGTCTGAATCTGGTCCTTTTTGGGTTCATGTTTGGCTTGGTGGTACTGCCTGAGGTATAGACCTAATTCATGTTGGAAGATATTTGATGAAGCACATATTAGATATTATTGCTATCAGCTCTCTCCTTTGCTCCTGCTCCTCTGTGTTTAGATTCTCTTGGGTCTTCCCTTTGGCTCCATTCCCAGGAAAACGGTGCCCCGAGATGAGCAGAAAACAGCCATGGACTACTCCGTGCTTCTTGATTTTGGTGTGAGGATCTGAGCTTTATTTATCACTGTACCATAACTCATAACTCATAACTCTGGTAAAGAAATCTACAATGCAGCAAAGACATTGTGTACTATTGAAAAGCTGTACACAAACTTACAAATAACTTTTAGATCTTGAAGTTGGTGCTGCAGTTGGTACTATGATACTGAAAAAATCAATATTCCTTTCTATACACTAACAGGGATACTGCAAGTACTCATTTTTGTTCTACGGCTACTACAACAACGCACCAACACTTGGGGTTCTGCACTACAGACTCCCTCTGGCATACCTGTTGGTGGGCGTCGGCATCTTTGGATACAGCCTGATGGTTGTCATTAGAACGTAGGCAAGACACACACACACACACACACACACATGCACACATGCACAGGCAGTCATGCAGAGGCACATGCATGCACATGGAGATGTTTGACTGTATTTATCTTCTCTGTTTGTTTGTTTTTTCTCAGGATGGCTCGTAACTCGAATGAAGGAGGGGACGGGGCAGAGGAGGGAGAGTTCACCTTCAGCTGGAAGATGTTCACCAGCTGGGACTACCTGATAGGAAACCCAGAAACTGCAGACAATAAGTACGCCTCCATCACCACCAGCTTCAAGGTTAGCAGGTGTGTGTGTGTGTGTGTGTGTGTGTGTGTGTGTGTGTGTGTGTGTGTGTGTGTGTGTGTTTGTATACAGTATGTGTGTTTGGAGAGTGAGCTTTGGAACAAAGCAACAGTCTCCTTTTCAAATCACCATTTTGCACCAAAACAGTCATGAAATGAAATATCCTGAATGGATAAAGGTGGGATACCAGTTTTTTCACAAACGGCCATAAGACATGTTGTGTTTTAAGTAAGCATGTGGCTCTAACTTCTTCTCAACTCGAAACATCATCTGACTCATTTTATCTTGCTGTAGGAATCCATTGTTGACGAACAAGAGAACCAGAAAGATGAGAACATCCATCTCCGTCGCTTCCTCAGGGTTCTTGCAAACTTTCTGATCACTTGCTGCCTTGGAGGCAGTGGATACCTCATCTACTATGTGGTGAAACGCTCTCAGGAGTTTGCTAAAATGAAGCAGGAAAATCTCACCTGGTTTGAAAAGAACGAGGCAGGTTGACGTGAAACATTTGGGAGTTATTAACCTTTTAATGCTTATCACTTTATAGAGAACACCAGGGAAATTTGGGAGTGTTGAGGGTTGAAAATGAGAATGAAAAATGAGACCGGTAACCCTCCTCTATCATCCAATGCACCAGGTGGAGTTTGTGATGTCTCTGCTGGGGTTGGTGTGTCCTCCTCTGTTTGAAACCATCGCTGAGCTAGAGGACTATCACCCCCGCGTTGCCCTCAAGTGGCAACTGGGACGCATCTTTGCCCTCTTCCTGGGAAACCTTTACACCTTCCTCTTTGCCTTGTTTGATGAGGTTACTGCCAAGGTATGACATATGCGGCAGTGTGTTTCCTGTTTCTGAACTGGATACCGGACTCAAAGATGGTTCCTTGTTCATTCCTATGAAAGTTGCTCAGTGGCACATGAAGCCAAAAAAATGTCTTCCCACTGTAAATAAATTACCCAGATGTTGTGGAGGCTTCCTGATTTTTGGGACCTGGACCTGGAAATTGTAATTATATGGTTTAGCAACTATGTTAAATTGGCTTCACAGCCCAGTGCTCTTCTTGTAGCCTCTGGAGGTGGCAGAAATCTCCTGAGGGGCAGCTCCCGGGAGCTAATCAATCAGAACAGAGTGGGGTCATCGAGAGGGGAGCCTTAAAGAGATGGGAGCTAAAGCGACCTGTTTCAGACAGAGGCTGAACTGAGGGGCTGCATAAAGAGCCAGTATAAGATTAATAAAGAGTTATTTGAAGGAAATCATGCAAAGATATTCCTGTAGAGCCCTAGAGTAAAAATGTAGACCTGGAAATGTGCATGATACGTCCCCTTTAAAACACTTACCTTGAGTATTCTTTTATGTATTCTCTATTCTGTAGTTGGAGAGAGAAAAAATCATCAAGAATGCCACTGAATGGAATTTGAATCAGTATTATGCCAACTACACCTTGCACTTCAACACCACGGATGTGCCTCCTCAAAATATCCACCCTGCCGACGTCATCAGGGGACCCTGCTGGGAAACTGCAGTGGGAATAGTGAGTAGTGGCATTATATACTGTTGTCTAGCTTGGTTTGCAACATAATTTTTCTGCTGTCCTTAATCAATCAAGCTGAAAAGAACAAATGCCTGATTTCATTGCTCAGTCTGTATTTGTTTTTATGTATTTGTTCTTATTTCTTGTCCTTTTTTATTGCTGCCTTCTTTTGTTGTGTAGGAATTTGTGAGGCTGATTGTGTCAGATGTTCAGGTGACCTATTTGACCATCCTGATTGGTGACTTTCTGCGAGCTCTTATTGTCCGCTTCCTCAACTACTGCTGGTGCTGGGACCTGGAGGCCGGATTTGTGAGTACTTGCAGTGTGTGCCAGTAGGCAAGGGTGGAAGAAGTATTTAGATCCTTGCTTAAGTAAAAGTACATAAGTATTAGCAGCTCGATGTTAAGTTAAAGTATTGCAGTAAAAGTAGTGGTTTGGTCCCTCTGACTGATATATTATTGTATATGATGTCATTAGATTATTAATACTGAAGCATCAGTGTTAGAGCAGCATTTTACTGTTGTAGCTGCTGGACGTGGAGCTAGTTTCAAAAATGTATATACAGTTAATTAGTTTAGTCCAGTTAGTTTAGTTGCCAACCTAGGGGTTGGGCCCCTTCAAAGGGTCACTAGATAAATCTGAGGGGTCGTGAGATGATTAATGGGAGAGGAAAGATGAAAAAACACATTTCTGATAAACAAATCTACTTCCAGCTTTTGGACCTTTTCTCTAATCTTGAATTTTGGTAAAATATTGGATCATTTGAACCTTTATTGAAATGAAACCATGTGAGAACTTCAGAAGTAAAAACCACTATTTGGTGGAGCTGTTAACAATTATAGACATCTGAAACGTGACCCTGACTACACACTGCTTTTTGTAAGATGTCAAAAGTCAAAAAAGTTGATCTTTAACAATGTGTTGTATTTTAAAAGCTTGTTATATTATCCATTGAATCAGATCTTCATCTGAAATATAACTAAAGCAAATAAAATCAAAGTCAAATAAATGTAATGGACTACAAAGTACAATATTTCCCTCTGAAATGTAGTGAAGTGGAAGTATAAAGTAGCATTGAATGGAAATATTCAAGTAGAATACAAGTGCCTCAAAATTGTACTTAAGTACAGTAACTTTCCAATACTGCCAGTGGATCATGTTGTGTGTTTGTGTTTATGTTTATCTAATAATTTCTCCCACCAAAATCATAAGTCATTAAACAATTTGTGTACTGTACTGTAGGCTACAGATTACATAAAATAAATAAACATTTACCTGAACATTTATCATATCTAAATTTAACGCAGGTGTATCTGTTTAATATGTTTATATCATTATTGTATAGCTTCTATGTCATTAAGCTATTATTGAACACTGTGTGAGTACAGCACAGTCCATGTTGGATCTAAGTCAACCTGATACCATAAAATGACATCTGGCAAGACAGGTGACCTCCAACATTGAGTGAAACAGGAAACTGCTGTGAGAACTTAATTACAGAGAGAGAGAGAGAGAGAGAGAGAGAGAGAGAGAGAGAGAGAGAGAGGAGAAAAGTGGCCCTCAGGTGAACTTGCTAATTCTGTTGTGTTTATTTTAGCCTTCATATGGAGAGTTTGACATCAGTGGAAATGTGCTTGGGCTTATCTTCAATCAAGGAATGATATGGTGAATTACTCCGCATCTGCATGTTTGATTTTATTTTCTCTCTCCTTCTGTCTAACTGGTGATTCACTAATGGGACTAATGGTTGATTAATGCAGGCTGGGTTGTTATTTGTTTTATGATGGTGATTATGGAGGTAAAGTGTTACAAAGGTAACATGACCTATTTATATTAATTCACCAAACTTGAATAATAAGTAGATAATGTAGAATTTGAAGGAAGCTGATTATAGTGGAGTAGTTAAATAATAACGCTAAATGCTGCTGTTTTCCTCAGGATGGGAGCATTTTATGCTCCAGGTCTGGTGGGTCTGAATGTTTTACGTCTCTTGACCTCGATGTACTTCCAGTGCTGGGCAGTTATGTCCTGTAATGTTCCTCATGAACGAGTCTTCAAGGCCTCACGGTCCAACAACTTCTACATGGCCCTGCTGCTGCTTGTGCTTTTCCTCAGCCTGCTGCCTGTGGTCTACACTATCATGACCTTGTCCCCGTCCTTTGACTGTGGGCCATTCAGGTCAGTTGGAGACAGTAGAGAAGTTACATTATAATGAAATATGAATTATCCATATGATGGACACTTTTTATCCAAAGGCTGGTACAGTGTATTTGATCATGTATCATGTTTTTCCCACAGTGGCAGAAAAAAGATGTATGATGTGGTCATGGAGACTATAGAACAGGATCTACCTGCCTTCATAGGGAGCATTTTCACTTACGCCACTAACCCTGGACTCATCCTGCCTGCAGTCCTTCTCATGGTGTAAGCATCATTTAAATATCCAATTTTTAAATACTGTGTTGAATCATCTAAGAAAAACACACACACAAAAGTGAAATGCCATTTACTGGAAAGAAGGGAAACTTATAGAATTTTAGAAATACCGAGTCGAAATCCTCCTAGTGCACTTCCATGCCCCTAACAAAATATTTGACTACAAATTCAAATATAGTTTATTTCATTTTGTGTATATTATTCTCATTTTTGACTGCACATATTACATTATATTTCTGTAAACTTACTAAAATCCTTCTCCACACTGATAGGCATATCTGGTAATTCTGGTGGGGAAACAATGAATCCTCATTTTAAAGCTGCTATGTGTGGAGTTTTTTTTTTTTTTTTTTTTAAAAAAAAAGAAAAATACAGAAGGCATGACCTCTGTGGTCCTGGCCTGGTATATTGTAACTTAAAGACATGTTTATACTATACAACAGGTTGGCTATATACTACCTGAATACAGTGTCAAAGGGATACCAACAAGCAAACATGGACCTTAAAAGGAAAATGCAAATGGTTAGTATTCTCTTGTTATGTTTCAGTTATGTGTTCTTCCAATTTTGCTATTTTTCTGTTCTACTTTGCTTAGAATTAAACCAAATGAATGACTGTCTGCATGTTGGTGGACACTCTAGGCTCGAGATGAGGAGAAGAACCGCAGGAATAACAAGGACAGCACTAATCAAGTGATGAAAGACTTGGAGGACCTGCTGCCAGACAAGTCTCTAATCCCGCCTCCCACTGAGGAAGAGCCACCCCCACCTGGTACACGCACACACTATGTAATCTTTTATTACACATGCTGTCAGCTAATTTGCACTTGACTGTCCTCACCACTCTCCGTCTTCTCAGATGTCGTAATTGAGAAGGGCAGCAAGTCTCCCAAAATGAAGCCAGGTGCAGCAACAAATGGGAAAGGGGTTAAATTGCAAAAAGAAGTGTCACTGGCTGCCCCCAACCCCAAAGGGCCAGTGACCCGTTCCCCAGGACCAAGAAAAGGGCCTCCTGGAAATGCCAAGGGGCCTCAGCCCGGGCCTGGTAGAGGGAGAGGTCGGGGTGGGCCTCCAAAGAAGTAAGAGTCCGATTTTGGACGATAAAGAAGACAACAACTGCTGCAGTCAGAGTCAGAAGTAGAGGATGAAGGTACTACTGAAATAATTATAGACTGATCATGTAACCTTTTTACAAAATTAATTTACTTTTTAAATTGGGAAGGAATGTGTTAATTGGCACTCATAATGATTTTTCAATGGTTTATAGTTACTTTTGCATAAAGACCAGTTTTAAAAGGCAAATTAATAAATCCATTAAATTTAAATTTAGTCTGATTTATTGCATTGGCACACTTCATCCTCCAAAGTCACTTCCCATAATGTTCTCAGTCTTGAGAGGGAGTTATATTGAGACATTTACTATACTCATTACTGACTTTTGTCTCAGACAATGCTATTAACTCCAGAAAATATCAGGAACTGTAATGTCCTTTATTTCACCGAAACAATCCTGGAACACCGACAGCACTATTCAAGCAGGTGACTTTTCTGTATACCAATCTGACAGAACAGAGGACTCTGGCAAGAAAAAAGGAAATGTGCTTTATGGTGAATAAGGACTAATGTGTCAATGGGAAAATTAAAGTCCTATCTTGGTCCTGCTCACCTCATCTGGAGTTATTGTCAATCAAATGGAGACTGCACTTTCTACCTAGGGATTGGTCATTATCACAGTGGTCTACATCCCACCACAGGTGAGTACAGAAGCTCCTCTGTCAGATCTTTGCAAAGACATGAACTGCTCACAGACCGGTAATCCTGATGCTGTGCTCAGTGTTGATGGAGACTTCAAGCATCTAAACTTAAGAAGGTTATGTCTGACTTCCATAATACCTAACCTTGCTGAGGTCAAAGTAAACAAACTACGATGCATGCCCCCAGTGACGCAAGAGGTCAGAAATGGTCAGGCCAATCAGAGGCCTTCCTACAGTCTTCACTATATGACACAGAACCATCTGGAATACCATAAACAAATGCACTGCAACCTACAACTTAGGGCTGCAGTCTGGAATCATGGACAATTATAAAGCAGCAGCCTATAATGTAATAACAGCAGTAAAGGAAGCAAAAAGGGGCTATGGAAAGAAAATGGAACCACAATTCTAGGAGGGCAATCCTAGAAGCCCTAGAGGCATGTAGCAAGGTCTAAGCATGGGTTGAGGGCTTTCAAGTGTGTGAACATCAAGAAAGCAGCAGGACCAGACGGTATCAGTTGGTGGGTCCTCAAACTACGTGCTGAAAAACTAGTGCCAGTATTCACAATGATAGTTGACCTGTCCCTGGTTCAGTCTGTCACACCCACATGCTTGAAGAAGTCCACCAACATGCCTCTACCCATGAAAACAAGACCAGCTTTCCTGAATGGCTACTGCCCAGTGGCCCTCACCTATGTAGTGATAAAATCCTTTGAACAGCTTATCAAGGATTACATCTGCTCGTCACTACCCCACACACTGGACCCACATCAGTTTGCCTACTGTCTCAACCAATCAACAGAAGACGCCAAAGCACACATCCTCCACTCACCCTGTCTCACCTGGACAAGAAAGGGAGCTATGTGAGATTACTGTTCATTGACACACATCTTCTACCCTCATCCTTAACACTAACCCTCATCTGGAGCACCCCAGGGCTGTGCTTTGAGTCCCCTACTGTACTCCCCTGAACACATGACTGTGCAGCCACTTTCAACTCCACCATCATCAGGTTGACACAGCTGTGATGGGCCTCATCACAGATACCAATGAAAGGTAGGAAGTAGAGGAACTGACCCGCTGATGTCAGGACAGACCTACTCCTGAATGTCAGCAAGATCAAAGAGCTGACAGTGGACTTTGGGAAGAAGCAGGGAAGGAACTATGCCCCCCTTAATATCCCCTGGGTGGATAGCTACATGTACCATGTTGTCCACATCACTGATAATCTCTATAAACAGATATCTGCATATGAATGCATAATTTGCAGGCAACAGGACAAGATCTGAGTACAGCAAGCTTTCTGGTTTCCATTTGTAGTCCAAGTAGTATTAAGCAATCATGTTTGGGCAGGCTCTGGTTGCATGCAGGTAAACAGTCCATGTGAAGAGCAAGAGGCAGAATGCATTGGCTGAAATGCAATCTCAGAACCCATCAACTATCATCTGACCACGATTTAGCTTTTAATTAGATTTTTTATGTATTCATGTGTATGTATTCATATGTATATATGTCTTTATAGAGATTAGCCGAAAAGTAGTTTGGACCATCTCAAGTTGCTAATTGGACTGTAAACAACGACTGGCGCACAGAAGAGGAAGTCTTGGCCTGGATATCCATTATCTGGACATCCGCTGACTACACAGGAAGCCTCGAAATATCGGCCACTGGCCCCAGAGGGTAATAGTCATCAGACAGATAGCCAAGCTGAGATTGCATCACCAAGGTCCTCACCTGGGTGCTGCATATTGACTCAGTGGTGAGAAAAGCAAGGCAGAGACTGTTCCACCTCAGATGCTTGAGCAAATTCTGGGTATCATCTCAGTAATGAGGAAATCATACTCCTGCACCATCGAGAGCATCCCATCACTGCCTGGTACAAAAACAGCACTGAACAAGATCACGGCCCTGCAAAAAGTGGTTTGTTTGGCTGAACATACAATAAGCAGCGCTTTGCCCTGGCTAAAGGACTTGCAGGCCACTAGGATCCTAATTGAGGTTACTGCCTAAAACACCCCCCGACCCCTAAATCACACACATGTATTTATTAATATTCCTATTCTATTTAAACTCTTTTTAATGCACAAATTGAAGGAACTGGTGGGATTACATTTCACTTTGATTGTACATTATATGATTACATGTGACAAATAAACTTGATTGATTTGATTGATATATAGCAAGGGGTGGACATCATCATGTTTACAGCATTGAAATCAGTGTAAGGTTTACGTGTTATTGATATGGGTCAATGGATTATTGATTTCATTTGGAAATCTGTGTAAATACTTTGTAAAATGTTTTATCTGTTATCTGTTTTGTCTTTTTATTTTTTTGTATGACACCTATTAAAATAATTAATTCTGGCGTCAAATTGCTATTTAACTTGTTATTTGTGGACAAAAACAGGTACATCTAAGCTAACAAACACATAACAGACATTACTACAGAGAACACTTCATTTTTAAAGCAGTAAATCTGAGATAGTACACTAGAGGAGTATAGATAAATGAATAATATCTAGAGAAAGAGCCATAACATTGATAAAAAAAACTGAAAAAAATAAAAATATCTTCAAAGAAATTACATGAATAATTAATCATGAAGTGACTGAGAACTGGCGATGCCTTTGAAAACTCCAAGTGCCATATGGTTATTGCAAAATGTCTGTAGAGTATCTCAAGCCATTGGGTGGCAGAGAATTTTACGGACAGGAAAAAGTCAGTCCTGTGATACGACGATGTTATGAGTTCTTCTGTGAGATTTTGATGGTGACTGCCTTGACTTCAGTGTATTCCTGAAGAGCATATTCCCCCCTGAAAAAAAAACAAAAACATCACTGATTTTAAGAAAAAACACACAGCATGTACAAAACACTGCTGCTGTGCATGCAGTATAACACTAAACTTAAGAGAACATATAATTGTAAAACTCACAGTTCCCTCCCATTCCCAGACATCTTGAAGCCACCGAAGGGGCACTGAACACTCATGGCATTGTAGCAGTTCACCCTAGAAAAAAAGCAACATTAGTTTCACCTCATTGCAAAAAAAAAAAATGAAGGATGTTCCCCAATCATTTTACAGAAGGAATTCATTATTATGCATCAAAGTGGAAATACATAGTCTAATTTCATTTTGAGGAAGGTTTCTGTGATGGTCTGCAGTGCAGATCTTCCTCCAAGATTAACTGTAACAGCTGAATTGTAGAGCATTTGATCCCTACCAAACCATGCCAGCTTGCAGAGCAGAAGAGACTGTGAGGGCTTTGTCAATGTCGTTAGTGAAAACTCCTGCAGCCAGACCATAGTGTGTAGCATTGGCTCTCTGGATAACTTCATGGATGCTACGGAAACACATAATCTGCTGCACTGGACCAAAAATCTGTGGAAGAGTGTGAGGATAAATAAAGGACTTTGAGGAGGTAGAAACTAGGAAAACAAAGGTAGACACAGTGGATCCATGTTTGTCATGTATACCATTTAAGTGTGGTAGCATATGTGCAGGTGGGTGTTTAAAAGAACAGTACCTCTTCTTTGGCAATGCGCATATCATCTGTGACATTTGAGAAGACAGTGGGCTGGATGAAAAGTCCCTGCTGACCCCATGTAGACCCTCCACACTCCAGCATGGCTCCCTCTCTCTTCCCGCTCTCTATCAGCTCCATTATCTTATCAAACTGCTTCTGGTCTATCTGCAAACAGCAGGTCAACTTGTTTTGTCTTTGTGTGTGGGATTAAGGAAATGGAGGCTTTGTCATATGCTACATACGTTTTTTGTGCAGTTGACCAATCAGTGTATACCTGTGGTCCCTGGTCCACTCCTGGCAGCAATGGGTTTCCCAGAACTTTGGATTTAGCCCTTTCTACGCTGCGGCGGACAAATTCCTCATAGATTGGTTCCTCTACAAACACCCTGGATCCAGCCAGACAGCACTGACCCTGGTTGAAAAATAGACCACTGTGTGCCTGCTCCACCGCATACTCTACTGCAAGACACACATATGCAGATTCAAGTTTAAAGCAAAGCGCTACAGTCAGACTGCAGGAAGTAAAAACTTGAGTTTCATTTCATTCAGTTGCTGTCAGTGTGAGCAGGACTGTTTATGGACTTTGACCAGAATTAGGGCATGATATGTAGTTGCACCTCATGATGTGTTCAATGCAATGTTCACTGCAGATTAAAGATGTTTAAAGGAGTAGTACAACATTTTGGGAAATACACTTTTTTAACTTTCTTGCAAAGAATTAGATTAAAAAGACTGATACCACTCTTATGTCTATCTGCTAAATATGAAGACACAGCCAGCAGATGGTTAGCTTAGCTTAGCATAAAAATTGGGAATCAGGGGAAAAAGCTGGCTTGGCTCTTTCCAAAGGTAACCAAATTCACCTACCAGCAAATAACTAACTCTGAATATAGCAGTTAGCCTCTTTAAACAAGGAGCTGTATTGTTTTATGTAACTTGAACTTCTCTCTGTTTTTATGTGCATTGATTGTTCACAATTTTAATAGCATTTTTAACAATTTTTAAAGTATCTTGCCATTATTAATGGTGATGGTGCTTACAGTATGTAACACATGGTGAGGGTACAATAATAACATTTTTATAACAAACACTTTATATAATTTATAAAGCAACATTGTAACAGTTGTCAAAAAACACTCACAGTCACAGTCAGCAAAGATGATATTTGGGTTTTTTCCACCAAGTTCTAGTGTAACTCGTTTCAGGTTGCTGTCACCTGCAGCCTTCTGGATGAGTTTCCCAACCTGGCAACCAATGTGAAATACATAATTACATTGGAGTAAAAGAGTTAATACAAAAATATGCAAAGTACAACAGAAGAGGAGAGAAAAGCCCCTTGATTTCAAAAGATACTAACAGCTGTGGATCCAGTGAAGGCTATTTTGTCTATGTCCATGTGGTGGGCAATAGCACAGCCTGCTGTCTGACCATAACCTGGCACCACGTTCACTACACCTGGAGGAAACCCAGCCTGAAAGCAAAGAGAGGGGGGGGGGGGAGACTATAACAACTACATCACATGCTCATCGTTAACTGAAACAAGTTTGACAAAGTCTATTATATGTAAGTCTCGACAACCTTCTAAATAGAGGTTTATAGCTTTTGGCCACATGTTCTTTGTTCTTATATCATTGTTGGTGGCAAAAGTAATAATCTGTGTACCTCTTTGATGAGTGCGGCCATGTGCAGGGCTGATAATGGGGTCTGTTCAGCAGGTTTGATGACTACAGTGTTTCCACAGCACAGAGCTGGAGCAATCTTCCACGCAAACATCATCAGCGGGAAGTTCCACTACAAAACAAAGTGTAAGCACATGGTTGAGTGGCAACACCATTAAAAATTTAGAAATTATAATTAATACACATTATCTGTCCTTCATTCAATAGTCTGGTTAGTTTTAACCTCAAGACTGTTGATTTCAAGTTCAAATATTTGTCTATATTTCTCAGAATACATTACAAGTGTTGGCTGAATGCAGATCTAACATAGTACAAAAACTCTGTCACCTTTTTATTACACATACGCATATGGGTTGTTTGGCCTAGAACAACAAAATATTGTAAATAGAAATCTGTGTCAGTGACATACGTACATCAACTGCAACCTTGGTCATTACAGTTTCTATGGTCACCAATAAGAAGGTGATCATTTTCTTTTAGTGTGCATATAAATGTATCAGGTCTCTCTAGTGTTTCTGCAGAAGTATTATTTACTCACAGGAATGATCTGGCCACACACTCCAATGGGCTCATGCCGTGTATAAGTAAAATATGCTCCATCTGAAAAATAATTATAGTTTATCCATGAGTAGCTTAGAACAAACTGTGGCTTTCTATTTTAAGGCCTAATTATGAAAAAGTCTATAATTTCTGATGATTTAATGTTGTGAGGTTTCAGTGTTGGTGACCAAAATTGAAACGAGGGGAACTCACCCACAGGGATGGTTTTGCCATGAATCTTGTCTGCCCAGCCACCATAATATCTTAATGTTTTGATTGTGGCCATCAGATCGACAAAATATGCCAATAGAAACACTTTGCCTGAGTCCAGAGCCTCAAGTGTCTGGAAATAAAGAACACAGTAATTATTACATGAGGGCATTACTTCCTTTTATTGTTAATTTGAAGTTTCTGGGAAAAAAATTCAAAGTGAGAATGTAGTGTGCGTGTGTTTCTCACTGCCAGCAGTAGCTGATCTCTCTCCACCAAGTCAGCGAGTTTGTTAAGTAGACCACCTCGGTCTGAGGCGTCCATGGATCGCCATGGTGACCCCATCTGGAAGGCGGCTCTGGCGCTGCTCACTGCCTTGTCAACATCTTCCTACAAAAGGTTCAAGATGAGCAGGTGGTCACTCGGACAAACTGTACACGCACTTAGAAACATCGGTATACAAACACACACACATACTCACACGCACACACACACACACAGCACACACACACACCAATAAATACTGTAACCACATCTGATTAATCTCTAAAATACACGTACTGCATCAGCTTCCTCCACTTCACACAGCAGCTCCCCCGTTGCGGGATTATACACAGGAATCTTTCTGCCACTGCACGACCCGTGCCACTCGTTATCGATGAACAACTAAGATAAAAGAGGATAAATAGAAAAGATTAAAAACAGATTCTTCAAGCACATTTCTTCTAAAAGTGGTTTCCCACCCAAATGTTGTTTCAAAACAGATCAAAACCTGTCTGCAAAAAATGGAGTCATGTATCAACTCTTCACGGTCTGCTGAAGGTAATAACATGCTTCTTATATTCAATGGTAGTCATTCTGCCTGCTCTGATATTTTTATGAGATGCATCTGCATGCTGTAAAGCTTATAGACTGAAAGAGTATTTTCAGGTAATTACCTTCAACAGTACTCTAACTAATAAGATAAAGGAACAGGAAACATTTTCCCATATCCCTTTGTTCCTGGGAACATGTCATTAAAACCACATTTTCATTCTCCTCTCTTAAAAAGGTAAATTACAAACCGACACACCATTGTGTTTTTCCTTTTGATTTTGGACAGAGACCATAAATATTAAATTACCACATCGCTGGCACACAATGCCAGATTGAAAGGCAACTGTACTTGTTATTAACAGGTTCAATCACCTAAATATAGACCAGGTGAGATGATAAAAGTCTGTCTCATGATCTGCCTTGTAAAAAAGTAATACTGTTAAACATGTGTCCCCAGTCTGAAAAAAGAATTTTGTTTGCACACATTAAAATGTTTTTTCAGCCCTTGAGCCAGAATTTAAATCAAAATTGCAATAAGAACAAGACATCTAATGTAAAAGACTTAAATCAGCTGCAAGGATCTCTCTGTCGTGGATTTTTCTGCACTTTGCCATGGATGACAAAGCCAAAAATTGGTAAATGATGTGGACTTCACCAGACTTCACTCGTGAGTCTTGACTGATGGATTTTGGTTCAGACTACCTTAGTGTGCTGAATTTGGGGGTCTGGGATTGGCATGGGCAGGGTCTGTGTCTCAGGTCCATCTACGTGCTGTGGTCTGTGGTTCTGGTTTGGACTCTGGTGGTTGTGTCTGTTACTGGACTGCTGCTGGTGGCCGTTGTCAGGCGGGGAGCTCATGTTGGCATGCTTTCCCTCTGAAAAAGACAAAAATGGAAACCAGTGTCCATTCAAGCTGATTTATGTGCGTGCATGTGTATGTGTTGTGTTTACCCATACGCTGTGCTGCGTGCCTGCGTGTGTGTGTGTGTGTGTGTGTGTGTGTGTGTGTGTGTGTGTGTGTGAGGGTTTGATTGTGAAAGTTAATATCTGGATCACTGAGTGAGAATAGCTCCTTTCGTGTTTCATCATGACCCTGTGCATAAGATGCCATCCCAACCCACTGGAGTAGAGAGAAACTGTACCAAATGAGGTACTGGCATCGTCAGCACAGCAACGCCACAGGGTCGAGGGTTACGACTGGCACCGTAAAGTCGGGCTGGCTCTGAGTTGTGGACTGGATTGACCTCATTTGGACAGAAGAGGATCGGACGACAGCATAATATAGGCCAGGGCAAAACAGCACCAGAGGTGTGCTACATCACAATTGCTAGAAAACTCAAAGCTTTGATCTCAAATGGACTCCGTTGTAAGAAACGGTTTGCAAGTTGAGAGATGATTAAGAATATTGCACTTTACACACACAGACAAACACAGATACATGCCATTAACTATATAATATTAACACACACTTAATAGACCTGCACGTAGTATTTGATTACTTTATTCATATTACTTCAATAGTGGGGCTCAATTCAAAATATTATTTACTGAAGTGAATATAATTTTTTTCTTGAAATATGCAGCCTGTGGTCAATATATATATATTTTTTAAAAATATTTGATTTGGCCTGCTACTTTACAAATAAAATATAAATTTAATTATTAACTGATATTTAATATTTAAACAATCCATGTCCCAATGAGGAGAAAAAAAATCTCAAAGGCAATATGTATTAATGGTGTCCCAAATTTGCCTTATTTGGCAATTTGCCCTCCAACAATGTCATGACTCACAATTCAAACTTTCAAATACCAAAAAAAAAGGAAAAAAAAAAGAAAAAGAAAAAAAAAGGAATATAACTGAATTTAGAAACATCTTCAGATGAATTATTATATTTTATTTCCACCAGAAAACCTTATTTCTGTCACCTAGGTACTTTACATTGAATGTTGCTATAGCTCCATAACTGAGAAGTCTTAAAAAGTGCTGTTACCTGTGGAAGGTGCTGTTGAGGAGCCTCCAGTCTGGTGGATTCCGGCTTCTGTCACCGGCATGTTTGAGCTGCTGTCGGCTCTAAACACTGACTGCTGAATCGGAGCGGAAAGACGCAGAGCTGCTTTATATACCTGCAGCTCTCTGCCTCAGAAAACACACAACGGCAGCATCACGTAAGCTACCGTCGCACCGGGAGTCCTCCTTGCTTTGGTCCTCTGAGGGTCCAGCTGCACGCGCTAATCACCGTTCAGGCGGAACCAATCCCAGTTTACCCCACGTGCCCCTCAAGACAGGCGCGCGCACAGTTTAGTTAATATAACCGTGAACACATAGGCCTATAATGGTAAGGCAAAGTTTTTCAGTTTTAGCCAGGATATTTTTATTGTTCATATATTTTGTTTTTATAACGAAATAGGCTACATTCACTCAAGCAGGCCTACAATATTTAGTATAAGTGACTTTACTTCGGTCTTAACGGTAACGTAACGTTTTTACTCCACTATACATCTAAGAGAGAAATATTGTACTCCACTATTTATCTACTTGCAAACAAAACATGATGAGCTCAACCTGTAAACCTATAATCTTTCTCACTAAACAATCTACAGAATTTATGTGTCTGTGCTCTATATATGTTTAGCCTGTTGGGTTAATGTATTCATATGTAATGTAATCATATGTAACATTTCTTTTGTTCCCTATACAAACAAAAATGATCATTATCAAACTCCAATTTATAATCATATAATCATCATGTAATTAATTGACTTTTTACTGTGCAAGTAAAACCTGAACACAAGCTGCTTTCAATCAAGCCCATGATATTTACCAGTTTTTGAAGCGATGGCCACTTGATTATTGCTTCTATCATCTTTGCATCTGTTCAGCCCAACTGCCCTTCTACAAGGCAGCAAACATAATTGGGAAGATGTTTGCTTTGATAAGGGGCCTCCTGCTGCTTCACTGTCTCCCAGGAACAATGTGATCACATAACTTTGTCTGGTGCGCCTGTTTTGATCCAGGCTGTCTGCAAATACACACATCCCTCTGAGAATTATCCCCTGGGACAACACAACCCCTGTAATTAACCCTTGTTAAACAATGAAAAGATCAGCAGAACTGCATTTAGAGAGTGTTGCAAAACACAGTGGAAACCATCTTCCCATACTAATGTGTATAGCTGCATTTTGGCATACAGGTGGCTTTAAGGTTGTGGTATGAAGCCGGCGAATTTATATAGTATGGTTGTTATGGAGCACTAACGAATGATTCATTCAGATTTGGCTTGTCCATGTGTGTCCATCTTAAGGGTTTTGTGCTAATGTTTTGTGTCTCAGTGGGAGAATCATGACTGCAATTCATTAATCGAGTTGTGTGTGGTTGTTAGGTCTGTAACCCTGGCCTTGCTTTCATGTTCGAGTATAAGCAACACATTCTCCTTCTAGACACTTCACCATGTAGTCTGGCTCCACAGAGTCAGTGTGTGTCTTAGCTCTGTCAGCCAGAGCTAATGACAAGGCCATGAGAGTGGACTGCCTCGGCCTGGAGAGGATGTGGACCAACAGGTCAAAGGAGCTGTCGCTTGGCCTGACAGCACTGGGTGTCCCACAGTTGAGACTGAGTTAAATTGACGGCTCGATGGAGAGTAAGAAAGTTAGGAGAATGGGGAATGAAAAATAGAGAGTTAGAGATAGAGAGAGAACAAGGGGAGAAAGTGTAATGCCGGAAGGGATGAAAGGAAGGAAAAAGAGGGATGAAGGAACAAGAGGGAAGGTGGAAAAAAGAGTGAGGAGAGCCAGGAGGGAGAGAACGTGAAGAAAAGTGACAAACAAAACAAATCAGACCACAATGTAAATACTAAAAATGATAAAATGTAAAAAAAAAAAAAGAAAAAAAAAAGAAGGCTGTGAGAATGAACAGGGAATAAATCATCTAGGAATGCATCAAATTAAATTATTATAGCCTTGCAATGTGAAGCTTTTATTTTCTGTTACTGTTGAGAGTGTGTTGAGAAGTATGGACTCAATTTTTATTTTTTGCACACAATTTCAGGTGTTTGCATTGCATGTCATTGACAAATCACAGCATCCTGCAGCCTGAAAACATGACTTCAATCCAAACTGCATGGATCAATCTAAACAGACAGAGAGCGCCCTCTTGTGACATATTACAAAAATTATATTACTCATAAATATAAATATAATAAATAATGCCTGTGTCTGTGAACCAGTGATGGAGGATATCCTTAGATCCTTTACTTAAAGATCCACTCCACACTCAATAAATATGCAAATATTGCTAATTTTAACTCCTAAAATGTCTCCTACTTCAATTAAAAGTCAATTTTCTGTGTTTGTACACTGGATGTTTCATATTTCAACATCGCACTTGAATAAGTTGCATAGTGGACCACAATTGGCCTCAAACTAGTTGTGATGTCACAAATCATGCTTGTAGGTACACGTCTTAAACTCAGATTTAAGGTGATCACAGAGAAACTCGGGACAAAAGTACTAATACCACAATATAAAAACACTCTCAAAGTCCTAAAGTTTTACTTAAGGAAAACTACCAGCAGAATGTACCAGAAAAATGTAAGTACTGTAAGTATGAGAAGCCTTTATTTAATCGAGGAATCTCATAAAGACATTGACATAAAGATCTCTTTTTCAAGAGAGAAACAGCAGAGGAACCTAGCACCTCCATTGATGCTGGCTGAAAAGTAAATGTACACATTATGACCCTTTACAGAATGAGATTTCAACTAAGTGTTTTCAGTGATGCACTGAATAGAAATATATGTATGTAGGGAAATTAACTTCCTTCCAAACACTTAAAAGTAAATTTTGCACATCTTTAAAAAATGTAATTTAGACGGCCTCCAATAGTTTGCGAGGACAGCCTTTAACAAGAGGGAGAGTATGATCTGGAGAGGAGGGGCTCATGTTGTTAGCGGTTCCGGTCTGCAGTCAAATGGGCCGATGTGGTCACTGGCTGTCTGGGCCGAGCTGGTCCTTCACCCTGAGCCAAGTTTCTCGCCGTGTGCGCCTCTCTATTGTGTGCGGGCAGCAGCTCCCTCTGCAGGGGGCCCGACTGTGGTTGAAGGGACGTCCTGGACTGTGAGCAACTCTGATCAAAAAGTTCCCGAGGATCAGACCTCAGACCTTTGAGTGTTGTTGTGGTCTCTGCTCTGCTGTCTGCTGCCCTGGACCAGCTCTTTTACACCAAAGTCACAGTGGATACTGCATGGTGAGTTTATCAGATTTGTTTGCCATATTGTGATACCTTTCTATCTTTGTTCATTTGTTGCTTTTTTCTCCTTTCATCTTTCACCTTTCATCAAATTTACTACTTAATTATTCTGAAAAAATCCTCTTTTTTGCTTTGAACAGCAGTCACAATTTTCTTGATCTAGATTAATTTAATGTCAGCGTGTTTTTCTCTCTAACGGACAAGCTATCTCATTCTTTGTATTTTAAGGGTTTCTCCTTTTGTCTCCACTTTTGCAGTAAACCTGGCATGATGAGACTGGTGTTTGGGACTCTGCCCATCAAGGAGGTCCCCTGTACCTCTCTGTCTAGTGTCACTGTTGCTCTGTGTCTTCTCACTCTGCTTCTGATGGCTCTCAGGGGCCGTAAGAGCCACAGATCCCTCTTCAACCTGAATCATTACTCCCATTTGGACCAGATGAAATACCCCCCTCCTCCTGGCCCCACACCTTGGCCGCTTGTTGGTAATCTGCTCCAGATGGGGGACCAGATCCATCTCTCTCTAACCCGATTGAGGCTCCAGTATGGCGATGTTTTCAAGGTATAGAACATGTGTTTTGTACGTTTGTGATGGGCAGTGGGCTAAGTATTCATTCATTTCTATATTCAATCATTTGTTCTTTCATACACTGCAGATGCGTCTGGGCTCTTTGACTGTTGTCGTCCTGAGTGGATACACCACCATTAGGCAGGCGCTGGTTCGGCAGGGGGAAGCTTTTGCTGGGCGACCTGACCTTTTTACGTTTTCTGCTGTAGCCAATGGGACCAGTATGACCTTCAGCGAGAAGTATGGACCTGCCTGGATGCTGCATAAGAAGCTGTGTAAGAACGCTCTCAGGTCTTTCTCCCAGGCTGAACCCAGAGGGTCTGGTGCCACCTGTCTGCTGGAGGAGCATGTATGTGCTGAGGCCGCTGAGATGGTGGAGGTGATTCGGGAACAAGCTACCAAGGGGGGAAAAGGGGAAGATATGACAGGTATCGATCCAGTGATGCCACTGGTAACGTCAGTGGCAAATGTGGTCTGTGCACTCTGTTTTGGGAAAAGGTATGACTACAATGACAAGGAGTTCCTCACTATTGTCCACATCAACAACGAGGTCCTGAGGATCTTTGCAGCGGGGAATCTGGCTGATTTCTTCCCTGTGTTCCGCTACTTTCCAAGTCCATCTCTGAGGAAGATGGTCCAGCACATCCGCAGGATGAACGGATTCATGGAGCGAAGCATCGAGGAACACATCAACACCTTTGATAAGGTACAGTAAGGAGGCTGGCAGATACATTGTTTTGTTTGTGATGTGTAATATATCATGTATATTATGTGTAATATACACACTGATGTGATTACACTTTAATGAAACCATTTCTGTTTTCTATAACATTTGGGTGTTCTATTAGCTATTTTAACATTTTATCTTTTGCTTTACACTGACATCTTTGTAACTGTTACTAGCAAAAAAAATGTAACAATTTTAAAGGGTGTGAACAACAGTGAAGCACAATTTAAGAGGATTTAAGGACATGCACTTAAATATAGATGTTTAAAATAAATGGATAAAGACATCACATATTTCAAGACAAGCCACCACAATGACCTGTTAAATAATAACTGTCTATTGATTTGATGATTATTATTCTATTCTTGTACAGTGAACAATTTCACACACAAAACCTACAGAATATTTTCAGGATAGCCTAATATGGTGGATGGCGTGTCTGTAAGTGTTGTTTTTTGAAGATCTGTCCGACTAATTTGCTGTCCACTATTTAGTAATCTGACATTGCTCTCATACAGTAGTAGCTGTGAGTGCAACTGTAGCCAAAAAATAACAAACAAGTTCCCTGGGAGGGACCTTTGTTCTTGTGCAGAGGAGCTAAAATGTTCGCACGCACTCTAATTAGGAATTAGCAACCTCCTGGAAGACACGCGTCGTACCATAACTGATTAATGTCTCTGCCCTAATTGCTGCTTTTAAAATTAAACATCTATTTCTGTATAATCCCAAAGATGACAGTGATTTAAGAAGAAAGACAGTGAGTCTACAACTGACACAGTTAATGTTGTAGGTGCTAGGTGTATCATTGTGTGTGTGTGTGTGTGTGTGTTTTGTTGTTGTAGAACTGTATCCGGGACATAACAGACGCTTTGATTGCACTTTGTGAGGACAGAGAAGAAAATAAGGATACGTCTATGCTCTCCAACTCTCAGATCATTCACACTGTCATAGACATCTTTGGTGCAGGTCAGACACACTGGAAATGATGATGAGTAGTGCTAATAAATACAAAATCAGACACAATGATGATGATGATGATGAGGATCAATTCTCCACATTCACTGTTGTTGTTCTGTTGTGTGTAATTTCTAAAAGGATTTGACACCATCATTGCTGGTTTACAGTGGAGCCTGTTGTACCTCATCAAGTTTCCAGACATCCAGGACAGAATACACCAAGAGATAGGTACTGTCTCATGTCTTACATGATATTTAACAGTGAGTGCCCTGTTTTTTTACTGGGAGCCAGAGGGAATTCTGGTAAAACTTTGTGGTCATAAATGGCAGCATTATTGCATGACACAAATGTTTTTGTTGTCATTTCAATTTAGTATTGTAGTGAAAAATCATAAAAACAAAGGCCTGTCTATTCTCATAGTTTAGTGTTTCTCATAGATCTGCTCATTAATGATTAACGCATTACTAATGAACAAAGATTGTACCTAGTGGTTTATAAAAAACACAACAAAAAAAACCTATGCGGTGAAGAGGTTGCCTTACAATAGATTATTGTATTTGAGGCATGCAGTATATATGGAGATCAATACCAGATTTAGCGCTGTTGTTATGTATTCCTGCATGTATGTACCAAGAAATATTCAACAAGGTGAAACTTGTTTTTAAGAACATGGGAAACCATGGGAAAATTCATCTCTCTGTAACAAATGTATTAACCCAAGAATATCCAGGCATCTGTGATGTCTGTGAGGGAGTATCGACGGAGATTGTAGGCAGAATCAACATAATAAAAACCCAACAATGGCCAACCCGAGTGCCCTTTCTGGACAGACAGAATCCGACAGCCACCAGAGGAACTCACAAAAGATGAGTCCAATTTGCTGACGCTAGAGCTACTTTTGAAGTGGGCTGACAGAACTGGTGCTGTCTGTTCTGAGGCACGTTGCATTTTCACAGAGAGAAGAGAGAGGGAGAGAGAGAGAGAGAGAGAGAGAGAGAGAGAGGCAGAGTGAGAGAGGACAGTAAGAGGAGACGGGATGAATCAGATGGAGAGAGGGAGGCACAAACAGCCAGAGAAAGAAAGAAAGGTTAGAGAGTTGTCCCAGACTGACACAAAGGCGGTAACACGCAAGGCATCGAACACACAGTTTAATGTTCTTCACTTATTCATCGGGATTATTCATCAGGATTCACAAACAGGAATTTGATATTATGAAAACGTGTTTAGTTTGATTAACAGAATCAGTAGCTTTTATTTATTTTACCAGAAACCTGATGAGTGAATTTTTAGTCATTCGTTGTCAAAATTTGTGGACTAAAAATGAATTATTTGATTAAATGTTTTTAATGATTAATTAAAAACATTTTAATTCATTTGACAGATGAACATGCAGCACCTATGTCATTGTAATGATTTGTAAAGTGCATATTTGTGCAATGTTACACACAGAATACATACAGCAGTTTTACAGACACAGAACCTTTAGTTGTTTCGAAGAGTAGACTGAAAACTAACTAACTTCCTGGTGAAAACCTTCCCAAGTTGCAGGGGAGCACCTGAAATGCACCATTAGATTAAGTCACCAGACCATTTCATTGGTGGAGGAAACGCTGGTTGAACTTGACCTTTGGGTCCTCCAAAGGTCACCACTTTTTATTGAGCTCCAGCTTTAAAATAATACAGCACACAAATTCAGATGAAAGTTATGTTTCAGGAGTGTGAAAGAAGGCTGCCCAGTTTTGGCCAGATTCTCATAGTTTTGTCTTCTATTGTTGTTCCTGTTGTTTTTTGTCAGATGACCACATCGGCACTTCCAGATTACCACAGTTTTCAGATAAGCCCAAGATGCCTTTCACTGAGGCTTTCATCTATGAAGTGTTTCGTCATGCTTCCTATGTCCCTTTCACCATACCTCACTGGTAAGCCAATAGTTACGTTTATAGTGCAGTTCAGTACATTCATGTTTAAAGGCCCTGAAAACCCATTACTCAATCAGTTTCTTACTTTGAAAGAAGAGACTCTACATGAACCCAAAAATCTTCTGCCAGCATTACAACAGTTTTGTTTATTTCTCATTAAAGAATGTTCTGTATCTGTGTTATTGTCTTTGCTTTCACGGTTAGAGGTGTGCCGGGCTCAGGTGGAAATGGATCAATCAGGATAGCAACATTACAGGATGAATAATTTGTATTAAAAATCAGGACTTCAAGGGCTTTAAGATGATCTGCATTGTTGTTAAAGCTTTCCTCTCCTTTCCTCTCTTTTAGTACCACAAGAAACATAACCCTGAATGGATTCTTCATTCCCAAAGATACGTGTGTCTTCATCAACCAGTATCAGGTTAATCATGATACGTGAGTAGCTGTCAGCGATCAACATAAAATTATAACTTTGAATTTGACGTTTGCATTATATTTTGTACTGTCATTACTTTCAGTGTCAAAATGTGCAAAAATGTCCAGGTTTATGAATTGTATATTTCACACTTGATTTAAAGTTATAGTTTATCTAAGAGCTTTGTTGAATGACAGTCCTCAGCTCTGGTTTTTGAGGCAGATGTTTTTACAGTTTGGCACTGAGTTTTGCTAACTAAACTGTGCTTGGATGGTGCATTCGCCTTCTATTTTGGTAAGCAGGTCATGTACATAGTGGGTGTCGTCCTCCTGCTTTGTCCTGTTTTAAAGTGAAGGGAAGATTTGGAGGCGATTGTTACTATTTTTATAGACTCTTAGAATTTTAGTTCTTTCTTGTCCATTATCTTCAATAATGCATGCCAGCACTGAATTATCTGACTGTCTCTTTCTCTTCTCTCTCAACATCTCATTTCCATATTTCTGTTTTCTTGGCTTCCATGTCATCTGCGTCATTGGTTTATTGATCTTTATGTCTTTCACTTTGTCTCAGTGATCTTTGGGGTGACCCAGACACATTTCGCCCTGCACGTTTCCTGAGTTCATCTGGGCTTCTCAACAAGGAGCTGACGGAGAAAGTTCTCATTTTCGGCATGGGGAAGAGACGTTGTCTTGGTGATGGATTTGCACGTTTGGAGATGTTTGTCTTCCTCACCACGCTGCTCCATGGGCTGCAGCTCCAAAATGTTCCAGGGCAAGAGCTGGATCTCAGCACCGATTTTGGTCTGACTATGAAGCCACGTCCTTACAGGATTGCCATCTCCTCAAGGTTTTAGACCTGCAAAAACTCAAGTGATGCTCTATGTGGATCACAACACAAATCCTATTAATGGATTAGTTTTAATTTAATAATGTTAAATATTACTGGCATTGTGTTTTTACTATTAGCCTCCACTTTTGGCTAACAATACCTGACACAGTACCTCTCTTAAGACATATTTGTTCACAGACTGGAGTTTCTGATTTTGCAAATGTAGCCAAACCATAAGCACAGATTTAAACAACAAAAAGGGAAATATATATGTATATATATACAAATGTGTTTCTAGATGCTAGCAAGTAGATGCATAAGATATTGAAAAATAGATTGTAGGAATAAATGAACTAACTTCATGTTTGTTTTGGGACACAATATTTGCTGAACAAGGGTAATTCAAAGTGCTTCTGTGCCTGTACTTTGGTAGGGTAGAGTGCATCTGCCTTCCTGTCCCACCACATTAAAAATGAAACTACAGCCCCTCATTAAAAGCCTTCATCTTAAGTTATTAGTTACAGTTACACACTGAGGGAGGGAAAGAGAGGGTGTTACAGATTGGTGATCAGCACTCCAGGCCTCAAACTGTGTTCATGCAGGGTTCATCCTCACTCTTTCACTTCCCTCTCTTTCAACTTTTCCTCCGATCTCCTCCCCATCAGTTAGAATCCTTTTCATCTCCTCACTCCCCTCATTTCCTCATCTTCTTCCTGTCATTATCCCCCTTCCCTGGCTCCTCCTCCTCTTTTAATGTAGCTCCAAGGCATACACTGTCATCTGCTTCCATCACGTCTCCCCCAGTGGCTCTCTAAAGAAATAATGCAAAATATATATATTAAGACATACAAGTTCCTCCGTTTTTTTGAACATCCTCCTCCACACCCATCAGTACTGTGAACTCCCACACACCCGGATTAGATACAGTCCCAGACATCTTTAAGGGGGGTAAAGAGGACAGCGAAGTGTGAAATCAGGCATTTCTATTTTCATGAGCTAAATGTAAAGAAGCATGGCAGCGTCCGTTTGAACAAAAGGGAAGTTAAGCAGAATAATTTATAGGAACTTGTTTGAAAGTTACGTTCAAGACAGTTTTATCTCTCTTTAACTCGTATCTCTCCAGGGAAAGTCTTCTGAGGATTCCAACATTTTCCAACATTGTGCCAAATCTGTAACCCCCTGGTCACACCTCTCTTCACTAACCTCTAGGAAGATCAGCAATTGCTGTAAAATTTCAACATTTTTGGTCCTTAAGTCCTGACGTACAGTAATTTGGGAATAACCAGCAGTAACCGTTTCTGTTTTTATTCAATGTTCAGAGGCTCATAAATTGGTTAAAGAAGAGAAGCTTCCTTTATAACACATTGCTTGAAAGGAATTTATGATCCTTAATATCCAAGATAATTCTCTTTTTTGTGCTATCATAACTGTAATAGGCATCCAGGTATACATAGTTTTTTAAATCATTATTTGTAACTGTGAACATGTTGAATTACCTCTTGAAAGGTTTAACTCAAAGGGTTAAAAATATTATCTGGACATTAGTTGACAATGTCATGAGACAGTTAAAAAACAATATTGAAAGGAAAGGAGAAAGGAATCAAGGGAAAGGGTGAAATAAAGGACATATTGTTAATGATAAAAGTAGTAAAATATAAAAATATTGTAAAGTGAAATAGTGAACATGAGCTTCTAACATTTCCTTTGTATGGTGAACATCATACTTTGAAGTGAAACTTGTAATATGATAATAAAAAGAACATGCTTAACTTCTGTGTTGCACTAGTCTTATTTATATTTTCAACCATATTGCCATTTGAGCATTCTTACTGTATTACAATATTGTAACTCTCAGATCATCCTCAGTGGCCTCCAGACCTGCCAACATTGTCTTATGATGACAGCAGACATTCAGCCATTTACTGCATTAAAGGCATCTTTCCCAGTCCGCCTGTGTGTGGTCATGTATACAGACCATTTACAATGACTTGGTTTGTGTCGATTAATTAACAAAACACACCCGGAGGATGAGACCACAGCCGCCTCATCAACCCTGTTCCCTCTCCATGTGCTTTCTATAGCGCTCTGTCTCTTTGTCCCTCACTTTGTTCTGGTCCACAGAGATCACAGTATGATTTAAACCACGGCTGTCATTAAAGAATAACAAATCACAGGGAACATGTGCTGAGTGGCCTCTGATCTAAAGCAGCCAATAAACCACAGCACGCAAAGCTAGGAAACATGGCTCTAATGTGCCGTAACAAAGAGAACAACTTGTGGGACCCTTGGTATAGATTAAAAATGCTGAGCAATTCAGATTGGGCCCAACTGCAGACAAAAGACATTCTACTTATAGAAAACTTTTATCCCCCATCAGCTGACATGCCATCCTGACTCAAACAATTTCTGTTTGAAGCCCCGACTTTGCTGTGACGTTTTTTTTGGTCTGAGTTAAAGCCTTAAGTGAGACAAAAACGAAAACAGGAAGCAGCTCCTCAATCAAATTATTGCTTTTCCTAGTTAGTCACCTATATAACACATTACTATTTGCACATTTAAATAGAAGCAATACCTGGGAGTTCATTTGATGTATTAACCATTAAAGCTCTCCCCTCCTTACAGTTGTCTTTACTCACTATAATAAAGCTCTAATTTTAGAGAACCTGTCTGAAAAAAGAAAACAAGAACAACAGGACCTTTGCATGTGTGAGTGTGTCCAATCCCAGCCATGTGATATGATCCCTGTAACAGTAGCTGTACCAGTAGCTTGGCTCTGGAGACTTAACCTAACAAGCTCTAATGGGCTACAAACTATACAATATAATAGGAGTGCAAACTGAATGGCCAACTGACTTCCTATTTGCCTCTTTAGTTACACGTGGGGCCTCGTATTATGGGGCCTCCTTCTATAGACCCAGGCAGGCAGCACCGATTAACAAACTGCACGCAATCCCCTGAATGCAACAGTTGATGCCCCTGTAGTGATGTCACCTGAATAATTTAAACATTGAATCATTTAAAATATGTACTTTTTCAAACACAACCATCTCAAACACAATAATTTCAGATGTCCTCCTCTTCCACTGTCTGTCCTGATCTCAACTTCATGATCACCTAACAGAAAAAGAGAAATAAAGTTAGTTTTAATGTATCAGTGAGGTCATCTTGATAAAATTCTTTCTGTTTTATCTTAAATATAAATTCAAGTTTTGGCTCTACTGACTGTGATTACAGTATCAAACCTCTTTTAGCTGAGCAATCTCTTTACTTTCCACATTTCTCTGAGCACTGTTGGTTATGGCCTTCACTCTTGTTGCGTAACTGAAAGGTTCAGGGAAATATTTATGTTAGGATTCAGACTTTGTGTTTGAATTAATGATAATATTTCTCTCAGTTTTTATCTCTTACACAAGTGATGTGAGTGTCTCATCGAGGTTGCACTCTGAGGGAGAGATGTTGACGATCATGAGTGTTTTAGCGTTGCCACCCAAGGAGTCTTGCATGACCTGAGGGAGATCTACTTTGAAATTAGAAAGTCAGATGACTTTGTGTCTAAGAGAAGAAGTGGTTGAAATGCACACCGTAAAATTAGAATATTCTTTTATTCACCTGGGTCAGCTTGCTATTGCGGTATGGTACGTGGGGCATTTCAGCAGATAAAGCTGATATCACATCACCAAGGGCACTAAGAGACTTGTTAATTGAGTTAGCCTCCTGCAGAGGAGAATATTTGTAAAGGTCATGTGAAATTTCTTTGATACATTCAATCAGTTGTGCGTTGGTAGGTTAGTCAATATATAACAAGTGAGTAAACCTTCAGCTGGTGGTCCTTGGCTCCAGTCTTGGCTGCTCTCTCACTGCCTGCCAGGTCCACGAGACTCAGTTTCCCGGTGCTCACATTCCCATTGGTCAGATTCCTGCTCTCCACCATGATGCCAACAATGAGGTGGGAGCGGGAACTCTCCACATTCATCTCTTGGGAAACAAAACAAAACAAAACAAAAAAATCCTAAATACCATTCCTTTTTAACTATTCAGAGTAAATAAATCTAAACCCGTGAGCTTTTTTCAAATTTGTTTCATGCCAATAGATTATATCTTTAGTTGTAATTATTCATTTTGTAGTTTTTAGTGACAGTAGCTCTCCATTACTAATGCATCATGTCCTTCATGGGAGGACCTCAATGACTTGTGTGTATCTATAAAACAATGTTGTTCCTCTTCCTACAGCATGCTGATTCACAGTTTGGCTGCTGTGCCACTCCCTGCTAAGTCCAGTAATGATGTACCAAGCTACTGTACCGTCACACTGACTGTAACTAACATAATTAATCCAAACCATTTAGCAGGGCCTTGTTTGAACTGGGCGACATTGCACGGTATAGAGAACTCACTGGTGGCAGAGATGTGTCGGTTGGCGCAGGCCTGCTGGAACAGAGCGTAGAGCTCCTGGGCACTGGAGGCCTCCTTTGTCTCTGCTCCTTGGGCGAACACAACCCCCTTTCTGTTCCTCTTGATCTCCACTCGCCTGGTTTGGCCATGAGACTGGGGCTGTGCATGGGCCTCACCAGCCAGGCTCACAAAGAGGTCCTGCAGCCTGTCATTGTACAGCTCCAGCATATACGCTGAAACCTGAGGTATAGGGGCGAAGAACAGAGAAGAGGACAGAAAAAGGGAAGTGAGACGAAAGAAATGAGCAAAGGTTCTCTATCTAAGACCTTTCTCCCAGATAATCTAATTACATTAGTGATGTACTGTTGATACATTGTTGTTACCTTGAAGCTGAATTTGGTGCTGTTCTCTCGTATGATATCAAATATGGCATTAAAAGATCTCGGCATGATCCCAGGGTTCTTCTGTTCCTTGTCCCCAACCATGGTGAAGGTCTTCCCTGAGCCTGTCTGGCCGTACGCAAAGATGCAGACGTTGTAACCATCAATAGCCGACTGGATCAGCCTGTGGGAAAAATAATTCAAGTCACCCAAGTTGCCCCAGTTAAGTTAACGGTAAATGTGCCTTTATCCAGCTGAATTAGCACAAATTTGTAGCTTAAAACATTTTGTAAATTCATTGTGGACCAAATGATACACATCTGGGTTCTATTATATACATGTTATGGAATATTTGTTTTTTTAAAAATGTGTGTTTTCATGTACCAGTCACTGATTGGGAAGTCTTGTTGTTGCTTACCCTCCCACCACTTTAGAAACCTATATCCTTGCCCTCACCTGTTGGTGTCATGAAACAGGTCTTCTTGAGAGGCTTCAGCACTGAACACCTGGTCAAACTGAAACTCCCTCGGCCCACGTGGGGTCTCCACACAAACAGAGCAATCATCTATTATATCCACAACGATGGCCCCACCCTGCACAGTCTCGGTTCGACTCACTGGTCGAATCCGACAAAACACTCGTATTTTACCTGAGAAAATAAAGGGCATGAAACATTACAAATGTCAAAATACCTGCAGTAAGGCACTCTCACATGTGGTTTATTTAATACTGAATGCTAATGTGTACCTTTCATGTCTTGCACCATATTATAGTATTTCTTCCTCATTGTCCTTTCAGAAGTGTAGTTCTCAATGATCTTCTTTTTCTCGTCTTTGACTTGCTTCAGCTTAAGAGAGAATTGATGTAAAACATGTATTTGTAGTCCCCTCGATTAAGACAGCTTTTAACAATAAATTCATAACTTAGATAGTTTCACTTCATGCATCTGGAAACTTAAAATAGTGACCCCTGTTTACCACCTTGATGGTTTTGAGTCAACAGAAGGGCTGCAGCATCTCAGTGTTAAAGATGACCATGCAGACCGTGATGCTTTATGCTTGTTGCTGTAGATGTTGTATTTGAGTTCATCCCAAATGTGTGAAGTGGGACCAGTATGAGGGGATTGTGGTGGCTGGGTAATTAGCATGGCTTCATCATGGCTTCATCATCTTCATATGTAATTAATAGTTAAACCCAATATGCTCTAAATGTCAAAACTAACAGGATAGGTATGATATATATATGGTATCTTCATCAATTCCTGTGGTTTATGAAGCACCCTTAGTTTACCAGCATAACAAAACAGTAAGGACCAGGATTCGTTGGGCCAGTGATGTAATCCTGACCTGATCCTGCAGCAGGAGAAGTTGATGGCCGACACTCTTCATCCCCTCTGTGGTTTTGATTGTTCCTCGTCCCAGGATGTCCTCCAGTTCTGAGACTGCATCACCATCTGTGCAGAAAAGAAGAAAGTAATGTTCCTTACACTCAGTAAGCCAACTGTGGTGCCAAAACAGATGCACACAGTAGTTGCAAGGAAGTGACCTTTTGAAGTTTCAGATATTATATGCATGTAATGTGAATGTATTTACCATTCATTTGTCATTGGTCGAAAGCATCAGGTTATTTAAGATATTTATTTACCATTCATGAGAGGGCTTTCTCCAGTTTTGATACAATCTAAAGCCAGTTGAGAAACCTCATACTCCTTCACGGTTTCTTGTAATAAAGACAAACTCGACTCATATTCATCTGACCTGAAAAATTCACAGTTCATAATTATTAATTTCAGAAAATAATGATAAGCGGGTTCAATCTAACTTTTTTTAGTGGCTATATTCCAAACACCAAAAAGCCAAATGTTGTTTATTTCTGCAAACTGTTTCTAACCCCTCTTGGTCAGTAGTCTCTTCCTCTCTGTCATTGCTGTCTTCTCTGGCCATCTGTAGATGTTCCAGTTTATCTCTGGCGTTGACCAGAGCAACACGATTTTCCTCAATCTTTTGATCCAAAAGAGCTCTGGTCTCAGCTACAGCAGAGCAGATGACATGAGCCTAAAAGGCAAAACATTGTAGTGTTACAGTGTCAACACAACAAAGTCCATATACAAAAAGAAGATGAGTATGAAAACAGAATAAAACATATCTCTCTAGGAAAAACAGAGAATGTCATATTTAAAAGCATTTGATATAAAAGCAGTTAACAGTTTATTTACACAAAGTTTAACTGTATTTGTTGAACAGCACCTTGTGTATGACAGTAGGAAGTAGAACACTGCAGGGTGGCTGAGGGATGGGGCTCCTCTTTGCCTCAAGCAACTCTGTGATCTCTCTCTCCCTCTGATACAAGCTCTCCTTCAGCTCCTCAAGACGGGCTTTAGCGCCATCCAGTGGTCGCTCGGGCTCACTGCAAGCCTGCAAATACAACCATGGTTCAGACAACAGCTGCTAGCAGACAAAACCTCCTAATAACTAACTTTTTGACAAATATGCCAAAACACCATTATACAATTATTAGCTTTACATCAGTTTTGTCATCCTGGTAGCCAATTAACAAAGCTTGGTGGGGAGCCCCCAAAGTATCAAATATCTATTTTGCATTCATTAGTCATGGGTGTTATATATGGCTTACATGAGCAATATACCTGCACTTGATGTTCTGTCTCTAAACATCGTAAGATCCCTTCATAATATATCAAGCCAATAAAATAACACTGAGATTGGTGTAAAAAAGAAAAAGAAAGAAAAGTTATTCAAATATCTAGACAATAAAAAGTGAACAGTAAGAAAGATTAGGAAATGTGAATAATGTGATGTGTCAAATCTTGAACTTGTGATGTTATGTTTAGTCTTTCCCTCTGCTGTGCTATTTGAGCTTTGCTGTATATAATGTTGTTTGTTGATATGTTTCTTATCTTAGGCGCACCTCATATATGGGCAACAGATTGTCATGGTAACTGATTCCAACCCACCACGGTCTGCTGTTGAGCTGATAGTCCTTTGTTCTCTAATCTTTCACCTTCCTCAACTGCTTCCTGCTGCTGCTCCTGAGATGAAACCATCAACAATTCTTGGACTTTCCCCACTTCCTGTCTGGCCATCTGCAGCTCCTGTAGTGCTGTTACCGTAAAAGGATATTAATGAAGGTGTTATATTAGGCCAGTGATTACACACACATGTAAATGTATGCATGTGGACTCACTGGAGGCCTGGTGGCTGTGCAGGATGTCCAGCCTGTTGGAGAACAGCTCCAACATTTTGCTCTAAAAGAAAGTTGGTCTCATGAAACAGTTGCCAGCAGCCTCAATAGTTATACTCAATTAAGGCCACAAGAGGGTGCTCCTGTTTAGAGGATAGCAAAAGAGGTCATGAGGTCTGCATTCAATTTTATCGAACCTTTTCTCTGTGCCACTGCAAGGCCTCTTCTTTGCTCCTCCTCTGCTCATCCAGCAGTTGCTCGTTCTGTGCACTCAAGGCCTGCAGGAAACAGAACCAGGAATATAGAGAAATACATAAATTACAGTTTATCATTACAACTATATGGACTGTAACATGCACTTACATTATTGATGAAGTTTGATGTAGAATCTGAGACTTTGAGTGCATATTTATATAAAAAGGGGAAAAAGTAGGGACTGACGAACACCACTGACCACGACTCTCTTCTCCCAGTCAGCGTTCTTCTTCTCCACTTTCTCCTGGTAGAGGTCCAGGATTCTCCTCAGAGTGTTCAACTTGTTCTGATAATGACATCTGATCCTTTGCACGGTCCATTCCTGATCACACAATATGCATTGTATTACTATTTGTCAGTGCACTCACACACACATGTGCAGATACCTTCTCACCTGGTTCTCTCGTGCTGTCATCTGGAAGTTCTCCTCCAGCTCCTGCACCATTTCCAGGTGTCTTTTCTTCATTGCTTCCATGTCCCCAGCTATCTGCGCAATACATACCACAGACCTCATTTGCAAAAAATAGCATTCTCATAGCAAATGCCTTCCAGGGCCACACAAGCAGCATCAGGGCAGCCATGTGAGCATGAGCGAGAACACAACACAGTATCTGACAGTGACTGCATTGTGTGTTTGCACGCCCTAGCACTGAACAACTGGAAACATTTCTAAACCACACTGAAAAATATTCATTATTCACTGTTTCCTAAGATCAAATAAAGATTATTTTATCTGCTCTGACCTTGTGTTAAATATGGATATACTTTTGTGAGTCTTGTGGTATGGACTGATTATATTATGAATAAAAACTTATTGCTGCTGTGAGAAACACACATTTTATTCTGTGCTGCTTTCCTGTTATTATGTTCTTTTTTGTACCTGAGTGATGCAGAGTTCAGCTGACTTGTAGGGGATGTAGATCTTGACATCTTGTGATCGCTCAGCTGCTGTTGCCTGGTCTGTCACATCACAGCTATCTGACAGCTGAGATTCTGATTGGCCTATAGAAAAAGCTCATGCTCATTATAGTTCAGTTCAAACCAGGTATTGTCCCAAATTCACAATAAAAAGGTGATTAATATAGAAGAATTCACTTGTCATAACATCAACACCTCTAGGGCTTCCCTACACCTGCAGTATCTCTCACCCTATCAGCACCCTCCTCTCACCAATACACAGACTCACACTATCGCCCCTCCTTCTCCAAATATTTCATTATCTTTTTACAGCACCTCGGATCACTTCTTGTCCAGGGTGTTTCCTCCGATCAGCACCGATCCAACGTCTGAACGCAGTCCACTTCTTCATCCACTGAGTTTTGTGATGAACTACAGCTTGAGTAATGAAGCAAATTGTTTGTAGAGAATTGGAATCAACTTAAGAAGTAGAGTAACGGGAAAGAGAAAGAAGAAGAGAGGAGAGAGTGTGCAGTCAAGCCTTGTAACACAGATTCAACCATCGCCCACTCATTTTGCAATATAGTGTTTGGCATTTTTGCGCAACACCCTTATTAATCAGTCAAAGGTTGCAACTTCAAACATCACAATGAAGAACACACATTCACAACATTCTGGTTGGTGTGTGATTTTGACAAAAGTATTCCAGCAAACCAGAGATCATCATTTAATTGAAGAGAATTGCATATATTTATAATCATAATACTGCACTGATCACATGAATGCCAATCTCAGCAAATAGTTTTACTGCCACTGGAATTCATAAATCACTTCCTTAGCGACATGTGTATAATGTGTGTGCTCTCGAAAGCAAACCAACCAGTCGCACAACAGCTGGCTAACGTATTAAAACAGTTATTTAGCATCTTCCCTTTATGATAAAAAAAATGATTTACAAAAATTTTTGTTTATAATGTATTTATCATCATTTCAGTCTTCAAAGGTGTGAAGTGTGGCTTTAAAAATGAAACAGTCTCAGGAAAAAAAAAACACATGAACCTCAGTCAGACAGTTTATATTTTATTCATTAGATTAAAAACATGTTTTACATCTTTATGATTATGATAAGTTATTAGTATTCAGTTTAGTTTCTATTTACAGGTTTTTTCTTTAATATTACATTCTGAATCATTTCTAATAATCATTCTGAATTAAAAAGATGATGTTGTAAATCCCTGTTTATTTTTTGTTATTGAAAGTAATCCATCTCTGTTTATCTAAAATATTGACACATTTCATTAAATGGCTCCCCTACTGAATATTTCATCACTCTCTGTGTCTAACATTCTCATCCCTCCCTCTATCCTCATTGCTTCCTCATATAGGAATGTGGGTGTGCCGTCATGTTGATACTGTCTTCCCAGAAACACCTTTCAGTGGAAAAACAGAAATTATGTCAGGAATTAATAAAAACAGGATAGCAGCCAGAATGAACCTAAAGGCAAAAAAAAACCCTCAAAACAAGTGCAAGATAAAAACTTGCTTTGGAGTGTAGTTTGAGGTTAAAAGTCATTAGATGAAAAGTTATTAAATGAAAGCTCACTGTTTGGTAATTTATCTTGTAAAAGTGATTATGATTGCATGCATGTGTGTGTGTACTTTTTATTTCTACTGGTCTGACCTGCTGTGTTGTCCTCATATGGCTCAAACTGTGTGTTATGAATTACTGGACATGGCCTCTCTTCCTTCAGCTCTGGTACACTGCCAGGTAAATCTTCTAGCACCTGCGCTGTCACAGGGGCCTGTACAAGCCGCGAAGACACAAGAGGGTCCTCAGGGCTGGTAGACTGGTTAGTGGTCTCCCAGGCACCTGAGAAAAAATTTACATCCAGATGGTGAGCATAATATGAAGAGGAAATTTAGATACAGACAGAGAAATTCAGGATAAGACCCTCCTCCTATTTATGGATGGAGCACATCATGTAGATGAGACAGATTGTGGATGGATGCAGATGGAGGTGAGATGAACTGCTGGAATGAAGGTGCAGCACAGGAACAGATAGCCTTCATGTAATGAAAACATCTGGGCAGAAGATGGTGGAGCTTACAGTGATGCAATCCTGGCATGAGGCCTGTCTTAATATATTTTATGAGAACACGCAGACATTTGCATGCATGCCATATCAAACTGTAAACCGCACACAATTAAAAACATTTTTGCGTCCATTTCTGCAACAGCTGGCATGACCACCAGCTACTGTCATTTCACTTGATGCTGGTCTGTTTGTATGTGTGCATTCATGCATGTGTGTGTTTAAGTCTGGATCTGGTGGACCTGACTGGGCTTCATGTCCAGATCTCCAATCAAACCCTTCGGGGAACAATGTGTTATATTTGCTCTGATACACTGACTACGCCGCTGCTTTACAACAGAGGCAGCCAATCTACCTTTATCTGTCTACATGCAACATATTTCTCACTCAGAACAGATTCTTCTACAGCCCATAATCTGCAGTGGTGCTGCTCCAGTAATCTTTTTGATATAGAAATGAACACTAGGATGTCCTAACTGCTGTAAAGATTCATTCAATCCATCGCTAATGCTCAGGTGTTTGTTGCTATGTTTAGTACTCACGTTGCTTGCCTGCAGGGGCCACAGAGTGATGTCTCCCTACTTTCTTTCCCAGAAAGGTCAGTGAATAGGATCCATTCTCAGCTCCAGAAGAGTTCACATACATCTTGAATATAGTTTAACTGTCACTGCTGCTGTTGTGTATGATCTTTGTGTATGAGTACATGCAACTGGATCTGTCCAAAATCTGTAGAGAAAAGATGCTTAAAATCATTTTAAAGCCACAAAGATCCCGGAAAGATGAATAATCTCTCGATTTTAATTCGAAAAATATTTTTAATCTACATCAAAAACTCTATCTTCAAATTATTTGCAGATGTCAAAAAGCTCACACTGCACATTCACTCAAGGAGTAAAATCCTTCTGTTAGCCTCCACAAGCTGCTATAAACTACGAGCTTCTCAACAGGAAAAACTGAAAATCCCAAAGTTTAGTGCGTGTGTCTATTTTTGTTCTCCAATTTCCCTGCTTTCAAGGTGCTATATGAGAAAAAAAATCTTAGCAAAGTTGACAAACAGGACAAAGAGTATCAGGAATAAAACTTGCCTTGATGATAAATTGATTCCTTATCCTCAGAGCAGATCTGATCCCTTCAGTGTGATTCAGTTTTGGTGCTGCTATGCTGACCAGGGGGACGAGGACACATCGATCCTGATCTCTAAGGGGAACCAAACTCTCAACATCTTTAAATATTAAACCTGAAGAGATGGAGTTTCACCAGGTACTGGCTTAAACCCCACAAAGCCTGCTGGTAAAAAGATGCCCCAAACAGTCCTCAGGTTTCCCATGTGTAAGTTAGAGATTGTAACTGGATGCTGTCTCACACTCACACAGACACACACTCACACACATAAAGTATGTACACACACTCACATCACTTTATCATTCTTGTTTTTATTTGTTTAGCTGGAGATGACACACTTTCTTCGGCTATCGTTAGGATCATCATATATAGTGAACTGCACTGAGGAGTAGCAGTGAGTTTCCTTTACGTATAGTTTTTGGACCACAGAGAATGATGTTTGACATCCCAGAAGGGTCAATGTGGAATAAATCCAATGTCATGGTCATTGTGTTGCTGCTAGTTCTCTGTTGATCTTGGCCAAGTTCTTCTGTGAGGATATCCTATTTTTTTTTTTTTTGACTGAGAGATTCATTTAAAACATTTGGACCACAGCTTGAGCATCTGTTTAACTCACCTTACTTAGAGATAAATCCAACCCTGATACCACTTTAATGAAAATACAGCTTTACCGCCCTTTCTTTTTTCACTATCCAAGCCCTGCCCTGACCATTTTCCACTACAGATGGAGAAATGATAGACAGACAAAGGCACAGATAAACAAACGTCATCAAGGGCCTGTGAAGTCTTGATTGTTGATTGATGACATAGCATGACTGTGTCAAAATGATGCCGTCATCAATCAAATGTGTGAGTGTGTCATTATCCTGGCTGTTAATCTCAGTAATACCCTCTGTTGAGGCATGTAGCCGGCAGGTATTGTCAGGCCCTGGCTGTGCTGTCATGACAACATGCCACACCTTAAGGAAACTCATTACCTCATCAGACCTGAAGCAGAGTCCTTTAAGGAAAGTTTGGTAGTCTTTGCTCGGTTGTTCCTGAGGGTATTATATTGATGAGGTCCAGGGGGCTGTGGATTTTTACAAACCCTTCCTGATAGCATTCTTGCAACAGAGTCAAACACACAAACACACACACTGCTAAATGGTTGCTTTGAAAGGTTATGTTTACTAGGGATGCTTGCACTCAGGCTACCACCAAATTTATAAATAGATACACAAGCATAGGTCACAAATACTGAGTGATACAGCAAAATCTTGCAAGTAAAGGCTCCTGTATTCATTTAGAAGAGCACCATGTAATTGTAAAACCTCAAATGTCCGAAACTTCAAGACACAACAAAATCACTTGAAGTCCTTAAAATATGACGTTTGTACACTTAAGAATAATAGTAGTCATAGCGAATAAAAACAGACTTTTCAAATTACTCTGTGGGATTATGTTCAAATATAACACTGAAATGCCATAAAAAGTACAACTGTCATCACAAACACAACGACTGCTTAGGTCTTTATCAGTGATTTTCAATAAGATCTCGTTTATTTATCTTTCATTGAAAGATTACGATCTGAAACTTGATCAGCACATGTTTTGAAGTAGGCAGCGTGACTGTTTCAAATCTACTGGAGACCTGGAATCTACTGGAGTTCCTAGTTTTTGTTTTGTTTTTTTTTTTACGCACGGCGTTGCGTTCAGGGCGCAGCGCCGCTGTGGCAGGCAGCGCTTCAGTCCAATAGCAGCTGTGGAGGGGAGTATGGGCTGGGCCCGTTACTAGGTGGGGTTTAACATGGGTATAAATATACTCTCTGTGCCATTACAAAGCCCCTAGAAACTCAGCGAGACGAACTTCTTCCTCTAAGACCACACGGTAAGTTATTTTCCTTTCATAAAAAAAACTCCAATGTATACTCCAGCTTTCAGTCTGAGATTTAGGAGAACCTGTTACAACTTAATGTTGTAACAGGTTAAAGTTCCATCTTCCTGGAGGTATTGATGCAACCTTTGTGGGTGTGGTTGAGGAAACAACGGCAATACTTTTTTCTGATGTGCTGAAGCGAGAAAAGTGGTGTACTGGCTCAACTACGCAGCAGAGTAGGAATGTTAGAGTACATGAAAGCAGACTGGATCTATAATACAGCCTATAATTCATATGTGTATATGAGCTAAGTGTGGGTGTGGCCAAGCGGGGAGTCTCCACATGCTTGCCATTATGGAAAACTACCTAATATAAACTTTTAGAGGCTGCTGCTCTCTAGGAGTTAATGAAGGAAAATCATTAAAAAATGTCCTTCTTTTTTCAACAGACAAGACCTTTACTGAAGTAGAATCAACAAAAGAGTGATCATTTCTACTTTGAATAACATCTGAAATAGTTTCAATGTGCTTTGCTTTATTTTATATGAGGATCCTCCGCTCTCTCAGCACAGACCCGCAGACCATTGTTCTCTACTTTCTAAATGTTCAACAACGTGTACTCATATTTGGATTGTGTGAGTGTGACATGTCCTCTTCTCTTCTCTTCTCTTCTCTTCTCTTCTCTTCTCTTCTCTTCTCTTCTCTTCTCTTCTCTTCTCTTCTCTTCTCTTCTCTTCTTCTCTTCTCTTTCCTGTTCCTCTTCTCATGTTTTGTCCTTCTACAGACAAGAGTCCCACAATGTCTTTCATCCAAGCCTTCCTGCAGCAGACGGTCTATCTGGGCATGCCTGATGACTCAGTACGTAACTTTGTGGTTGTGTTCCAGTTGCTAAGGCCAACTACTCTGTTTTTTCCTTTTTTTCTCTTCCTGTGGTATGCTAGGGTGGTGGAAAAAATTTATCAGGCAGAGTCAGAGCAAGGGAAAGAGTGAAGTTTGGAGTATAGTGACGAGAAAAATGAATGAGTGGGAAGTTTAAAACTAGACAGAGGGAATTAAAAAGGTGTGGGGTGAGGCAAGAAGATAAGATGATAACTGTTATTGAAGTGAAAGGAGTGTAGATGATAAAAAAACAAGAAAGATGACCATACTAAGTCTTATGAGAGTGTGACTCATTGAAGCAGGAATTTTTGCCCCTCCCTTTATAAACTCTGTATACAGAACAAAATGCAACTTCTCCTTTCCCTGGTCTCTTAAAGTGAACTAAGAGAAGGTTGCACAAGGTTATCCTCTATGATTGCAGTCTGCGCTCTCCTGTTATTGTTCAGTCTAGTCCAATACGGGTGTGCACAGGCATTTTAAAGGGCAGCGTCATGGTCATTTGAAGCATAGAGGAGAAGGGGCAGTGCCCACAGGGTCATTAAATCTGTGTATTTTGTGCCTTCTGTTATGTCTATTATCAACATAATTTAGGTGATTGCCTCTTAGTTGGAGGATATTCAGGCAATGTGAAAGGGGAGAAACAAGTAGTGCATTGACCTCTCTTAAAGAGCTCTTTTTCATCCAAGACATTTAAAAAAAAATGCACTTTTGCAACCCTCCCACTTCTTACACACCACTTGGTGGAAGTTAAGTACTTACCAAACACATAATAATCTGTGATGTGTCTCTCAGCTCCTAAAGAACGAGGGAACGGTGACAGCAGCACCCAATTTCAGCCCCAGCGGAGATGCAGCAGTCTTGGACAAGGCCATCAAGGCAAAAGGTGAGCTTAAAATGCAAACATACTCAGAGGGAAAGCTTCCGAGCTTGTGGGAACATGTCTTGGCTCAGCAGTGTGTCCCTACTTGGGGTATGAGGGGCTGCCCCTTTGCTGTAAGAACTGCAATACCCTCTGCTGGCCAACATGCACCATTACTGCTCTCTGTGGTAGAAAGTCACCTCACAGCTCAGTAATAGGCCCACACACTGAAGTAAAAATACTGTAATGGCTGAAATTGTATAACTCTCTCTTTCAAACAGAAGCAGACTAATAAAAGTTTGGATTTTACTTAATATGTCATTTCTGCAGGTGTGGATGAGAACACCATTATTGAAATTCTGGTGAAAAGGAGCAACGAGCAGAGACAGCAGATCAAAGAGGCCTACCAGCAGGCCAGTGGCAAGGTGATGAGAACTACACAATGATGTTCACAACAAGTACACACACCGTTACCATTACCTATATTTACTCATTGGTTATTACCCTCCAGCCTCTGGATTCGGCACTGAAGAGCGCACTGAAGGGAGATCTGGAGGATGTGGTGTTGGCTCTGCTGAAAACACCAGCCCATTATGATGCCCAGCAGCTGAAACTGGCCATGAAGGTACACACACACACACACACACACACACACACACACACACACACACACACACACACAGTCTCTCTTAAATCTATAAATTACTCAAACCCTCAGAAATGAAGCACATTGCAACAGGTCTTAGTACACTGTTTTTGGCCTTACCATCATCCGTTATTTTTAGCGCCCAATGATACCCGCCCACTTCCACATATTCATGTATTGTTTTCTTATTGGGAGGGTAAACGCTGTGGTTTAATTATACCATTGAAGAATAAGTGATCATTCTGTTTTAACCTCTCTATCCTTGCATCCACGTCTCAGGGTCTGGGAACAGACGAGGATACCCTGATCGAGATTTTGTCCTCTCGAACCAACAGAGAGATCCAGGACCTGAAAAAGGCCTACAAGGAAGGTGTGTGCCAACACATGCAACAATCTTCAATTTCCTCAAGCTAGCAATTTGAAATAGAAGTGATACAACATGTAAAAGTGGAAAGTTACAGCTGCAGGAATATGGGAGAAGGTTTAAACTTTAGCAATGCACTTGGTGAAACACAATTTTCAATATTTGATGTCCTTCAATTTTGTACCAAGATTACAAGAAGGACCTTGAGGAGGACATCAGATCTGACACCAGCGGAGACTTCAGGACTGCCCTCCTTACACTCTGCAAGGTACAACACATGTTTCCATGCTGGGTGTTTCATTCTTTGTTACAGGATTTTTAAGGTGCATTTAATATCATTAGACTTTCTGTCAGAGAACCAGGATGCCCTTAAGTTCTAAGGCAACATAACACTCCTTACTGTAGCTGCTACAGTGACAGCAGTTTATAGAAAATAAACACAATCACTCCCTTAACACAAACACACTAATACAAGTTAACAATTGATTTTTGGCTTGATATTTGGGCATCTTACAGGGGCAGTACAAATCAAATCTGCTGAACATGCATTATATCTTAAATATAAAAAGTGAAAGCAGCATTTTGTAATGAAAGGATGAGAACAAGCTGCAGAATATCTGCTTTAATCAGTCTGCTGGGTAAATTAATCTAAAATTCAAACCATTTCCTTTTTTTTTTTTTTAAAGCTTGTCAGTTGTCTACACTCATTATTTATCAGGCAACACTTCCTATATCACTCTTGTAGTTTTTATGCTAAAAAAAGTAGAAAAATGTCTCATTCAAATGTTAAGACCAAAATGTACCAGTAATTCTAACACTCTGTGATCACTTTCTACAGTCTACTGACTAAATTAGATCTTTTATTTTTAAAAAATTCCAAGAGATGCTGGACCCAGTTTGGTTGTGTTCAGCACTGTGAAGTTTCTCTGTTTCTCTTTATCACAGGCCGGCAGGACTGAAGGAGTGTGTGAGCAGCTGATTGACAGCGATGCCAGGGCTCTGTATGAAGCAGGAGAGGGGAGGAAGGGAAAAGACTGCTCCGTCTTCATTGACATCCTCACCACCAGGAGTGCCCTTCATCTTCGTAAAGGTTAGCTGGCTATCTGCCCTGATCAGCAACATTCATTTTCTTTTACTGTATGTCTCTGTCAGACCTAACACTCTTCCTTTCCCTTGTCTCTCAGTATTTGACAGGTACTCAAAGTACAGCAAAGTGGACGTAGCCAAAGCTATCGACCTGGAGATGAAGGGTGATATTGAGAGTTGTCTCACAGCAGTAGGTAAAGACACAAACTTCTACTAAAACTTCATCACCGGTACATACATCCAGTTATTTATGCACAGATTTAATGTGAACTTCATCCTTTATTTTTAACCTAGTGAAGTGTGCTGGAAGCAAGTCTGCATTCTTTGCTGAGAAGCTCTACTTGGCCATGAAGGTACAGTACAGACTGCTACTCACAAAATATTAAAAAAAAAAACATCCACGATATTGTGCCTGCTACTCTTTGCCTTCCTTCTCTCACTCTTTTCTAACCCCTCAGGGCAAAGGAACCCGCAAACACATCCTGACCCGTATCATGGTGAGCCGCTCCGAAATTGACATGAAACACATCAAGAATGAGTACAAGAAGAACTACGGCAAAACACTCCACCAGGACATTCTGGTAAGCAAACATATGAGCGGTGGTGATGACAATCATCCCATCCTGGGTGTCAGAATTGTTCAGTTTGAAGAAACAAACATGAAGCCACAGTTTAAATATTCACACACTGCTTTTTTTTCTTTTCTTCAGGATGACACTAAAGGAGACTACGAGAAGATTCTGCTCGCTCTCTGTGGGGGTGAAAATTAATAGCTGATCAACTGGCTATTAGTTCTTGTACAATTAAAGATCCACTACCATGCCCAGCTGTGGAAAATCACCTATAATCTCTTGACACATGTTGTGCCCTGTACTCTTACGGACAACTGTCATGACATTTAGAAGATATTAACGGCAATGAGCGAAGATTAACATGGGATCACTGCTTTAGCAGATATTTTCAGTAGTTATTCCCTTTCATTCCAACATTCTTATCATATAGATTGGAGAGTTTGCCAGTGGACCTGTGCTCTCCCACAGACTTAGCCTTACACTCAGTTAATTAGTTTGTCATAACTGGTGATTAAAAAGAAGCTGAAAGTCAGTGGCCAAAGTGCAGCTGTAAACAGGTGTATACACATTCCCCATGTGCCAATTATATTCAGTGGCAGCAGTAGCCTTGAAGGAACTACATTCTGCAAATAAAAGCTTTTTTCTATCTAAGCAGTCTCTGTTTTTTAACCTCACATCATGTTATGTTACACCATTATGTAACATAACATGACATGTTACATCATATTGTTACACAGTTATGAACACACAGTACATATCAGACAGACAGGAACAAACCAGAAATGAGATATGTTTACCAAATGCGTAAGCACATTGTTTACCTGTTAATTTACTTAATTTTGTAATAATGATGATGTAAAATATTTTTGAAAACCCGCCATTCTTCATGATGCACAAGAACCACTATGTCAATATAATCCAGATATTAGAACTAAATACAATGAACACAGCAGCCTCAATGTGCAAACACTACCCAGTGTGATTGGTATTTGTAGAACTGTACAAACTGTGGTAAGCAGGGTTAGGGTTGCCAGGTTGGACAACCACATACAGTATATTTACCTGCAGTGTAAAAGCAGTTTATTACAGAGCCCCCAAAGTCCTGAAAGGTGATATATTTTTACATTGTGCACACAAGTTTGTGTGTGCACAAGATAACTTATTATAAATTCATATATTTAAACATTTAACCCTTTATTAATGATTCAAGTGAACTGCAGGACTGATGACTAATCAGTGAATGTGACTATTTACAGCCCTGAGAACCTCATACTAAATCTTCTTTTGGGTGAAGCTAGAAGCTAAAAAGGCATAAATAGCACATCGATAGCTGAAAAGCAATCCCTTCTCTCTGAAAAATGCACTTTTTTGAGAAAACTAAAAAAAAAAAAAAGTTGCAGAATGCTATTTGTTAAGGATACCCAATCAGTCATCTGTGACATAATACACTGTTTTTGGACTATATTACTATATTATGTCGTATTGTTTACGGTATGTTTGTATGGTTATTACAGTATTGTTAACACATAATATAGAAAACAATACTTTTTTTTTTTTTTTTACTTTTTTAGTTTTCTCAAAAAAGTGTGTATTTTAGATAGGACGTTTTGCTCTTCGGCCATCGACATAGAATGTTTCAATAGGATAAAATAAAATATCTGTAACAGTACCAGTTTGTATTATCAGAACAATTATAAAGCATTTTTCAAAGAGTTTTTTTTAAACAGGCAGCAAAATGCTAAGACCGCATTCACAATGGAAAAGCTTTGTGTGTGTCACTGAACAAACCAAGTAGATCATCAGTATGTTTAGAGCCAAGCCAGGCGGACCACTCCAAAACTGATTGGAATGAAACTGAAAAATGATTATGAATCATCAATAAAGAATCAAATGTTTCACACTTTCCGATGAGTCATCAGGTCTGCCGTTATACGTATTAGGTCATAAATGCAAAATAACTATGATATAACTCTGCCGTGATAAATTTTAATAAATTGCTAATGAATTCATTTTCGTATGGATGGTGTGAGAGATGCCCTGCAGCCCTTTTTAAAAAACAAACAAAAAAACAAACTTATTTACTTTATTTCTTTCTATCGTCACAAGATTAAAAAAATCTTTCGAGACTTTAGGGGCTCCCTACATAATATGTGAGGAAAATCTGTTTGCCATCCGCAGAAGGGGGATTCCAGTTACCGAATCTGGCAACCTCATAGCTCACACGGACCACAACAAGCGGAGCACCTTCTGCGGTCAGCTAACGCTAAGCTAACCAACTGTCTTCTCTCAGTATGTGTCAAGATGTATCTCATAACAGATAAGGAACTATTTTACTGACGACAGCAACACCCCACACAACACTGACATGTTGTATAATTGTTTTTTTTTAGGTATCCGTTTGTTGGGTTTAGCGTGACAGGAGGCTGTTAGCTAGCTAATGGTAGCCACACTGTAGTCTGTCAGTTTGACAACTGTCGGTAAAATGTCAACGTTGTAAAGTGTTGTGTTATGATAAAACTAAAATAATGAAAACACAGGTGGTCACCATAAAACTGTACATGTTCCCGTGCATATAGCTGTCGTTTGACTTTGAGAAGCTAACGTTAGCCGTGTCACAGATGACTGAGCTGTGTAGTAACTGTTAATTGAAGCAGTAATTAAAGCAGCAGCAGTCTCATTTTTTAAGGCTGCCTGCAGAGTCTATTTAAGTGTTTACACACCTCTGAACTCTCACAACAAGATTATAAGATCAACATCGATAACCCTGAACTTCACACTCTTGTCTTTTCATTTTAGGTCATTCAATTCATCTGGGTCAGCCAGTCCATTTGAATTGCCCCCCTTTAACCAAAATACAGACTAATGGACCGCTGCAGTCTCTGCTCAATCAGAGGGCCACGACTGGAGGTAGATCATGAATGACAAACTAGTCTTCTTGGGCCTGCTGTACTTTGTCCAGGGCATCCCCTACGGTCTCCAGTCCTCCCTGCTTCCTGTCTACTTGCGTGGAGCTGGTCATTCCCTCACCCGCATCGGCTTCACCAAGATCCTGTACTTCCCCTGGGTCCTCAAGGTACTCTGGGCCCCTTTGGTGGATCGGATCGGCACTAAGCGACGCTGGCTGGTGGGGACGGTGTCTGGGCTGGCACTGACATGTCTCTCCAGTGCTGCACTGGCCCCAGAGGCGCACATCTGGGGAGTAGCAGGAACTCTCTTGGCCATGAACACCCTAGCCTCTGTCCAGGATATTGCTGTAGACGGGGCGGCTGTGGGGTTGTTGAAAGGTCGTGGAGAGCTGGGGCTGGGCAACACAGCCCAAGTCGTGGGCTATAAAGCTGGGTCGGTGTTCGCTGGAGGCGGGCTGCTGGCTGTGATCGACGTGGCTGGATGGAGCTGGATGTTCATGCTGCTGACGTTTGTATATGCAGGCGTAGCTCTGTTTGTGTGGGGGGCCCCTGTGCTGGACGATGAGACTGTTAGGGGCCAGCAGGCAGATGGCAGCAGAAGGGGAGGGCAGGGAGCGGATGTTATGAGGCCATGGAGGGTGTGGAGAAAGCTGCTGGCAGTGCCCGGCACCCCTTGGACAGTCCTGTATGTGCTTACATACAAATTGGGTGAGTCTGATTAATACACAAGCACTTACTCACATGGACATAAATAGATACTTTAGATTACAATATTGTTAATTGGATGAAAAAAAATGTTTTACTTACTCAAAATCAAATAACAAACAATCATTTTTGATCTTGGTCATTAAAAATTGAAACTAAGATACTGTTTGTACTGAGCGGGACATTTTACAGTTGAAAAATAAACTTTCTGGACAAACTGTTTTATGGAGACACTTTCTAAATGACCTCAAACATATCTTCAGCATCATGCACAGCAATTTCTTCTTATTTATGAGCCAACATATACATCGTTACAAACAGATCATCGACGAGCCAGTGTCACCTGATGTGACGATCAGGCTGCAATTTGAGACTTTCCTGGTGAACGTGAACATTACGCGCACAGTCTGAGGTGAAAACAACCATCTCAGACACAAGTAAAGGAAGAAAGAAAGAAAAAGCACAGAAAAGAGTAAATTATGAACACTCCAAACCCATCAACCTACAGACAGAACGCTGGTTTATCAGCTTAGCAGTATTTATTCTGTTCACTAAATAATACTTCCCCCAAACCTGAAAGGGTCCCTTTTGTCCCAACTTTTCATCAGTTGCGTTCCTGTCTGCATGTAGGGTCCAGAGCTCACCACTAGATGTCTCTGTTGGTGTTTCCATGAAGGCTGATACTCAGGAACGAGTGTATTGCAGAAGGTTGGGAAGTAATTGTTGCGAGGCACTTTATTGGAGTCTTACCAGGTCCTCCTGCGCGTACCTTGGAAAACACATCATGAAGCAAGCTAAAGCTGTTGTTTTTAATGTTACAGTTATAAAACACTTGAACAAGAATACTTTGTTAGTTTGAATATATGTTAAGTTCATGCAGATGGTTTTGTATGTGAATGAAATAGTTCTTGAAGAGAAACAAACATTTTAAAGTAGTTTGGAATCAGTCAAGCTTGTGTGTGTGTGTGTGTGTGTGGGAGAGAGAGTGTTGATATGACCTGAGTTTGGTGTTTGGTAGCAGAAGGGGATTATGTAAGGATTAGAGTGTCTTTGTGTCTGTGGCGTTCAGAAAACTGAAATGGAAGACGGCGCATCATTATATATGTGTGTGTGTGTGTGTGTGTGTATGTGGGTGGTGGAAATATAATTGTCTTTTCACATTTGCATAGCATTTACTTGGATCTCGGGTATGTGCATGAATGTATATGCCTTTTGTTTCTTAAGTGTGTGTGTGTGTGTGTGTGTGTGTGTTAAGGGTAGTTCAGTAATCAGATGAGCCCCAGCAGACGACACTACTAGACAAAATATGAAGGCTGGCTGGAGCCCCTAATCTGTCTAGGGAGCGACCCCCCCCCACCCACCCCCCCACAACACTCTCACTGTCACACCAGCACGAGAAAACACACACACACACACACACACACACACTCAATCGGCTGATGTTCGTGATAATTACTCTTTGTGTTTTCAGTGTCGTGATTGAGCTCTGTAGATTCAACAACAGCTATATCACTCATTTATATTTCCTGTTGTCACAATATTTCCCACCTTTAGAGGCAAAAAAAAAAAAGATTGTGTAATATTTTAGACGAGACCTGGATGTGCTGGCGTAATTGTCTATGTGAGACAGTATTGTTTTTGTTCAGGGGGTGTGTGGGTATGTTTGTGTGAGACCAGTGATCTGCCTGTCTGGACCCCCCCCCCCCCCCCCTCCTCACCCCCCCCAATCGCTTCACACACACACACATACAAGCACAGACCCCTCTCCCTCATCTATCCCTAATGAACTCTGAGTTTGCTCTGTGTCCAACACAGCGGCCAATCATCAGGGGCCTCCTGTCTGAACTGTGACCTCTGTGCCATCTGAGGCCACAGGCATGATGGGAGAACTGTCTGGGTAGACTCGCAGCGATGGACGGAGAGAGGGAGGGAGGGAGGGAGGGAGAAGGGGAGGGAGGGTAGTAGTAGGAGAAAATGTAAGCAAGAAAGGCCGCGGAAGAGGCAAACAACAGAGGCTTAGAGTTGCAGTAAGCCTGTTGTTGGATAAAAACATTTTAATGTCATACAGAGCAAAACAAGCCCTTTGACTCGTGTGCTCACAGGTGAAGAAGCTTAAAGACTGAGCAATTACAGCTAAAATGATAGTCCTATTATCTTTTTAGATATTGCACACTCAAGTGTTAATTATCATAATTTGACAGTATGAGGAACATAATTATTTAACTGCACTATTTTAGATCAACACCTCAACTGCTTTTGAATTAAAATGCTTTGTGTTGCCAAATCTCAATTATTCTCAGATTATTATTTGCAATTACCAACACAGCTCCAGTGTAAATGCTGCTGCGGCGTTAAAGGTAGGGGGCTAGTAGCCCTTTATGTCTGACCGGAGATATGAATGATAGATAGTGAGAAGATTTGGACCCTGATGGTGTCTTTCTCTGGGAACTGACCAGGTGGACGGAGTGATAGATGGAGCTTTGTCCCAACACTCCTCTTTAACCTCCCCCCCCCCCCCCCCCCCCCAAAAGACATCCCCAAGGGTTAATGGTAAATTACCTCTTTGACATAAATGGGAGTGGACAAAATATTAGCATTTTACTTCTTCTTGCATTGTTTAATGGCAGTTCACATCCAGTTTTAATGATGCACCACTGCCCTCTACTGGTCATGTTTTTTGGGAGCTTTTAGCGATGAGTTTTAGGTAATTCTCGATGCACATTCAGATGTCTTTTTGATTGGTGAAAATGACTTTTATGTGAAGTTTTAACTCACAGTATCCCCAGTACTTACACAAAACCTGTAGTCCACTCCGCAGACCTGTTTCAGTGACATGCAGCAGTGGATGATGGTGGGTGGGGGAGGTGGAGGAGGGTGATGGAGGAGAGCGAATGAGAGAAGAGAGAAACTTGGGGAGGAGGGAGGAAGGGGGGCTATTTTCCAGAGGGGAAAAAAAGAGGACTTGCAGGGAGGGAGGCTGATGGAGGGGATGAATTAATGAACAACCACCACATGGTGCCCTGAGAGAGCAAAATGGCCATAGAAATAAACACATTTATCCATGCAGGGACACATAGGTGCAAGATCTTTCTAGATATTTAGTCTTTACTCTTCAGACCACAACATTTGAACTAAATCCAAATATATTAGTTTGTGTTTGTGTTTAAAAACCAACATTTTGTGCTTGTGAGAGCTAATCATAATTGAAAATATTGGCCTGTTTTCTTGGTATGTATTTAATTACTGAAGTAAATGAGCCTTTAATAATGTCAATAACTTATAACGTAGATGTTTTTTAGTGTTTTTCTCGTGTTTGTTTTGGTGTTAAAACACCCTCCTTATCAATTTGAGAGTGACAGCAGGTCCAAATGCTTGAATTTTTGTCACATTTGGACTATAGATTGATCGTTTAAATTCAACACTGCAGTCTTGTTTTTTTTCTTCAAACCTACAAATATTGTAAATGTAATCATTATAGGAAAAAAAAATGTCTGTAACCTAGAGTGATTTTTGCCTTTACTTGATAGTGGAAAGTGGACTGTTGTGGATATGTGGCCTGCATCATAACCAGTAGGCTACCGGGGCGCCCCCTGGAGGGCATCTTTAAATGGATGGATGGATTTATGTAGGACAGCAAAGTTCTTACAGTGATCATTGAAACATCATTGACAATTATGGCAACTGTATTTGCTGTAACACCCTGAACGGCTATTTATATTACATCATTGCTCGGAAGATTAATGCAGACAACAAACGAAATCAACCCAGTAACCTGGCAGCTTTGTGTCGGTTGGAGAGAGAGAGAGAGTGGTTGTCTTGCTTCTACCCAGATGTCATAATAATAAAAAGCGCTATATCACTCCTGATGAGCAGGTTGGCAGCCTCAGTGTATGAATGTGTACTGTATGAATGGGTTTGCATGTGTGGTAAAGCGCTTTGAGTGGTCGGTAGAGTAGAAAAGTGCTGTATAAATGCAGTCCATTTACCACATAGAGTGTATTTCTCATGTTCGTGAGCCCTGAAGGCCACAGAGAACTCCTTGACATCTGCATTGATCTGCAGGGGCTCCTTCTGTGTGTGAATAGACTAATATGCATAGGATATTGTGAGAGTGTGTATACACAGGGTTTTGTTTACTGCTCTGTCCTCAGGGAGCCTGAGGAGCAGAAAGGTGTGTTTGTGTGTGTGTATGTGCATGTGTGTGTCATTTCTATATATGCTTGTGTGTGTGCGTAGTATGTATGAACCTGTTTACCTTGCTCTCGGCAAGAAGTGATTATGTCGTTCTGCGGGGTGACTGGGTGTCCTCAGTGATCTCTGCTGTTCTGCCAGCTCCTTTGTCTAAGCTGCAGCATGGACGTCAGGATTTGACCCCACTGTCCTCGTCGACCTCTCACCCTCATTCTCACCCTCATCTCACCCTTATCCTGTGCGGATCCCCCTCTACACCGCCACCCGACCCTTCTACCGCACTTACATATACACCCATACTCTCATCTAATTGTTTGGGGTAAAAGTGTTTGTATTATTTTGAAAAGCATGTGTTTAAACGGTAACTTTGATTAGCTTTCCTAAAACTAGCAAGAATGGTCAAGATAGGAGATACTTGTCGGTGTTTCTCCTTGTAGCGTTAACAAACGGTTGATGTCATGAAGCACCTTTAATAACCAGGATAAATACTAGGATTCTTTCTGTCACTTTCCCTCTCAATATGAAATTGTTTTGTCTCTCCGTCTCTTTTTTTTCTTTGCTGTCTGTCTCTAATGTAAACACAAACACAGAGTTTTCTTTGAGCCTGCCATCCCTCCTCTGTTTCCTCTTCACTAACCTCCTAACAATGTCTCCGTTCATCTGCCCCCCTCCTCTCCCTCTGTCTTTATCTGTCTCCATCCCTGGCTGCTCTGCTTTTCTCTCCAGTCATGTTCAACAGTTCACTTTAAAAAAAAAAAATGCATCATGATTGTCATTTCCTGCACTATATCTCAGTTATTGTATCTACCTTTCTTGTTCCTTTTCACCTACTGCCTGTTTCTTTATTTCTTTCATTTTTCTTTCTTTTTTTCTCTCCATTTTTTTTTCATTTTTTCCCCTTTTTTTCCCCAATCCGTTTCCTTTCTCTCACCCCCCCTCTCCCCTCCCTTCACTCTTGTTCCACCCTTTCTCCTCTCCCTCCGCTCTGCTTGTTTAATCTTTGCGGATGTCTAATGAAATCCCTGCTGAAATGGACAATTGTTGCTTTGAGAATATTTATAGAAAGGAATAATCAGCCTAGTTGTGTTTGTCTGCACGCCCTCCCCCCAGCCCCCCTCTTTAAAGAAATAATTAGTTGAAGGCAGGACTGTGAAAGCTTTGAGCTTTGAGCTAAACAACAGGCAGACAGGCACGGGAGCACAGAACCATGGGTAAACAACTCAGGCATCATGGGTACCGCTGCTGCCAATGTTTACTTTATTACGACTAATATGGTTACTGCACAGTTGATGCAACTCACAACAGTTCAGCGCGGAGGATGACAGAGATTAAAATGTGAATAATGCACAGAGCGAGTGTAAGTGTATCAGTGTAGCTCCCACCGAGAGTGTGGAGTGATGCTAATGTAACGTGATATAAAGATCTACTTGTAAATCTGTTATCATGTCTGACCACCTCAAGGGTTTTGCATTAAAATTTGCTGCCTGTGTTGCCTTTTTTGTAAACATATTGCGTGTTGTAGTCACTGAATCCTGTGTTATTGGGTATTTGTGCAACATTTAACCAGATACTGAAGATCAGTACAAACGGTTACATTTACTGTGATGGCTTAGTTTCAAGCGCACTCCGCACACTGCATCTGCACGCAGAATTGTTCTTTTTCTCAGACTTGAAGTAATGTCAAAAACTGTCTAATCAAACTATAAGAGAATCATCATCATCTGTATTTATTTCAGTCTAACAAAATTACTGAAAATCTCTATTCTAAAATCAATATATTGTAGCTCAGCAACCAGGCTAATTATTATTTTCATTATTAATAAATCTGCTGTCTGATTGACTATCTTGATTAATTGATTAATCGCTATAAAATTTTAGAAAAAAAGTGAGAAATGCCTAATGTAATTTCATTCTGCCAAATGTGACATCTTCAGTTTCCTTGTTTATTTGACCAACAGTTCAAAATGCAATGATATTCAGTTTACTTTCCTGTATAACAAAGAAAAGCATTAAATCCTCACATTAGTTTTGTTTTTTTCCCTTAAAAATGACTGAAACATTTAATCCATTATCCAAATAGATGTTGATTTGTTTTCAGTTTAACAACTAATAGACTAATCTTTCACATGTTGTCATATTTTGTCAATAAGTTTGATGGTGCTAAATGTAGCAATAAACATATTAGTAAAACATCAGTGCACAATTTTGTTTTTCCTGTATTACCGCTAAGAGATTTAAGACTAGACTGTGAGCTGATTAATTTAATTAAATAGGATTCTGAGTAATTATTATAAATATAAATTCTGATATGAGTAAATCTGGATTGGTAAAGGATTCATAATATCTATAATTTGTTACTGTCCAGCCCTGTTGCAGACTACATATTGTCCGGTACGTCTGCTGTGGTGAAAAAAGGCCTCAAGACTTATAACAGTGGAAGTTCTTTGTCTTCTTATTACCCGGTCGCTAATCACGTTACTTTTTCCAAAACAAATGAGTCTGTCAGACAGGCAGGTATGGTTTGGAAAAGTCTCTGGTTGGCTAATTCAATTTTTATGACCACCTTGACTGTAGTCACCGCCGTCTGTATTAACCATGTGTAGACTGCCAGCAGTGAGACATGAGTGACAGAAGTGAGAGAAAGACAACAGAGAATCCACGTTTCCCGCTCCACGTTTTCGCTGGGTTGTCACACCACTGTTACAGCGGTGACACTCTCGTTCTGCTGCTGCACTCCCTATCACTGGGAGCCTCTCAGCTTTCTCTTATTATTTTTTTTTTATTCCAGTCTGTTTCATCTTTCTTTTTTCCTCTTTCTCTATTTTTGTTTGTCTCCTGGCTGACTGAGTGAGTGAGTCGTTGGTTGTGTTGCGTCGTCTTTGACAGCAGTCTGGGAGCCAAGCTGTCACTCACGCAGCTCCTTGGTCCCACTGTCTTTCTGAAGTCAGTCTCCATTAATATAATAATGGCGTATAGTCGGCGCCACTGAATATTTTACTGTAATGTTCAGCAGAACATTACCCCCACACTCAACGCCACACAGCGAAAGTCTTACTGTCTGACAGAAACTTTTTATTTTGACTGAAAGGTCTTTGTGAGGTTTGTTTCATCTGTGAAAGTTTTTGTGTTTTTGTTGTGTTTTCCTTTTTGTGCTTTAGGAAAAAGCGCTAGGCCTCCGTTTGATAAAGTGACTGAAGGTATTCTTTTTCTTGTCAGGCATCTATTATTGACACTTTCCAGGAATAGGCCTAGGTACGCAGCGTGTCGGTGTGCTGTATTTGATTCTGCAGTCGTCATCTCAGGAAAACCATATTGTTCAGTCTTGCAGGCCAAACAGTTTGGAGCAACATGCTCATCGCAGTTGACTGTATTGTAATAGACGTGTGTGTTCAGGAGGTGTCGCACATATTTACTGTATGTAAAATACAGTAATGCTTAGTCAGAGACATACAGTATATATAATAATACATGGTGTATTGAGTTTATATTTTAATCTACTGCACCTAATTCTGTCTTTACAAGATCTGACCGGTTAACTTCCTTCTTCCCTTTTCTCTTCTCATTCTCCCTGTTTGTTGTCTTCCTTTTTTTGTTCTGCTCTTCCTTCTTTATCCACCTCTCTCTCCCATCACCCCTGTATGCAGGTGAGCAGGGTGCAGTGACCATGTTTCCTCTTTTCCTGTTGGATCACCACATGACCGCCAGAGAGCTCGGCTTTTGGAACGGCGTTATCGCCATGGGTTTCTCCATCTGCGGTTCGTCCCTGGGAGGCCTGCTGCTCGCTCAGTTCAGGTAGACTTCATCAGCAACGCCGTTCATCATCATCATGTTTTGGTTGTCGCTGCCTTCACAATGACTCTAGCTGTCGGCTGGACAGAGGTATCGTTTTGCAGGGTCTAAAAAATAATTCAAACTATGAAAAAGGCAACGTACTGTGAATACACACATCTTTTGCTTTTCACCAAATCGACAATCTGTCATGAAGTTGTCCATTATTTTCATTATTGATTAATATGCCAAATGATTGTTTCAGTTAATTGATCTATATTGGTTTATAAAATGTCAAAAAATATCAAATTATGTCCATCACAATTTCCCACATGCTGTCTTCAAATGTTTTGCTTTGTCCCACCGACCGTGTTGTTTCAGCTCTAACACTCACATGTGAATGCCCTCATAGTCTCTAATTAAAAATGAACCAGTCTGACGCAGTATAAAAATGTTGGCCAGCAGCAGAGTTAAATTTCAGTGCTGCACAAACTTCTGTCACACAACACATAACCAATATTAGAAAATTGTACCTGTCTAGGAGTGAAAATGAGCTGTTATAGGACAGAAAAAGCAGACTAGGGTTCTTCTGTAAAACTGGTTCTGAGTTTCCAGCAATAGAAAAGAAGTGTGAGAAGACTGATAAGGTAACAGTCCACTGCGCCACATGAACATGCATCTTACTACCTCACATGCTGTGTTCTCATCCCATCAGACCATCATCATGCTCCTCTTCTTCTTCCTCCAAGCTTTTGGTGTACTTTGCCTTTCACTTTCCTGCCTTTAACTTTGCCCGTATTTCTTTATTACCCTTTATAGGCATTTGTGCGTGTGTGTGTGTGTGTGTGTGTGTGTGTTTGAGTGTCTGTCTGGCTGTGTGTGTACAGTAATATAAGTAAACATAGCCTTGTTTGAGAGCTCAGGGACCCCCTGTGTCTGGTTTGTGGTGTGAGAACAGCATGAGCAGCAAATCCATCACACACACGCATGCACACACACCCCTCAGGGTTTGATCGCAGAGACAATGTACAACACTAGTTGAATTGAATTCTCAGATTCAGAGATACAAGTATGTGAGATTTTCTGATAAATACAGTACATTCCACCAGCTGCGATAGTAGTTTATTATATTAGACACATTATGATCATTAGATGTGACATTTTGGCAAAAATATGTTGTAAAATCCATTGAAATATAATGCATCTTCCATTTTATATGAATTACTGTTTGTGTCCTTTAATTAATTCATTTATGACATTACATTCAGAAAAAATAGTGGATGATGAGGATGGTGTTTTAGCGTGATTTAATACATTTTTGGACTCACAATTTCTATCTTAGCAATGTGATTATATTTAACCTTTACTGTGCATGTTTTCCCCTTCAACATATTGACTTTGTGCCATTTATGCCTAACCACCGTTGCATAAGGTTGTACGTCTCTTCATACTAGTGTCACATTATAGCACAGCCCTGCCTATGGCCAGTGTGATGTAAGGGGAACTATAAATAACTACAATGCCTTTATGGAGGATAGTATGTTACTTAAACTTGATAAAACATCCAACTATACATGCTTGAAATGTCAAGGAGGTTCTATAAAGCCACATCTATAAGAGTTTTGCTTTATTGTCAACTTCACATTCCTTCATGTGTATCAGTTGCCCTTTACTCTGTCTTATGTCTTTTTGTTCTTGTGTTTGTTTTTAGTCTGATTATCAATCTTGGCATTTTACTAGTCATGTTGTCTGATAATGATTAATTAATGGAACAGTGCCTTGAAAGAAGATTAATTTTCAACTATTTTGATAATTGTTTTGAGTCATATCCTCTGGATTTCATTTCTCAATTAGCAGCACACTGATCTTGGTTGAGCAACAGGATAGACTGATGTATGAAAGTTTCTTCAGCCTATTGTGTTAAAATATTCTCATTGGAGGAGTCAGAAGAGATACTGTTAGCAAGTCTGAGCATGCCCTTGCTACTTGAAAGGAGTTTGCCAAAGGTTGGCCACTAATCTCCAAACATATTTGGAGTTGATTGTATAGTTTAGTTTTAAGGCTGCTGGTCCCAGCCACACTGCAGTATAGCATGACACTCTGAATAACTGATTTAAAAAAAACAAAACGTTGTATCTCTGGGTTGTGGACTTTTGGTTGAGACAGAAGACGACATCAAAACATCACTTTGGGCTTCGGAAGACATTTTCTGACATTTTATAGACCAGACAGCTTGTCAATTAATTTAAAAAAATTTGAGCCAATCCACATAGTCAGAAATTTAAATTTTTTGCTTTTTAAAAAATGAACCCTAAATTGATTGTATAGTTAGTTGTAGTTGTAGTTATAGTTGCATATGTGCTCTAGTTTCAGATGAACACTTCTCTTTTCTTACTTCTCTCTCACACACACACACACACACACACACAGAAAAGGCTGTCCAGTCGGCTGTGGTCCCACCTCTAAAAGCTCAGTTGGAAGGTTTATCCTCCCCACCATCAGAAACGGCTGAGTGGTCAGTGAGTAACCCCCTTTACAACCGCCACTGGCAACCTGAGAACATGGTTATTCTTGTCCGGGCCCGGCCCGTGTGAGGTGGCAGCCAGGCAGGTTCTCTTTCTCACACACACACACACACACACATACACACACACACACACACACACACACATACACCCCTCAGCATCTCTTGAGAGTGTGTGATATGAAAGGCTGTCATTGAGAAGGGAGGTAAAGGAGCAGCAGAGAGACGAACGTCTTTAGCATGTGAATGATGCAGGATTGGTTTTCCAGTGTAAAGGTGAGGAAAGGCTGGGTAGCGAAGAGTGAGATGGAGAGGGGAAAAGATACAGAATAAAGAAAGATACAGAGGAGAGAGAGACAGACGGATGTCGTATACAAAAATAATAAAGTGAAATATACAGAATTTAGTGGATTAATGTCAGTATTTATGGGATATTTACAGGACTTACATTTTTAATTTGTTGGATTTTTACTTATGAGTCAAAAATAGTGTATAGTACATTAACGTGTGTTCCTGAACATTTTTCTGTAATACTTACATTTCTGTAAATTCATAAGCACGCATTGGTGAGTTTATTTTAGCAGGATACTGGAAAGGAACTAGTGTTTCTGTTGGAGGTAAATACTTTTTCATCTGTAGTTGCTGGAGTGAAGACAAATGGAAAGAAATATTTAAAGCAGCTCTAATCAATACTTTTCATAATAACAGTGAACTCTTTTTCACTGATTTTCTGTTAGCATGTACAAGGCTGTCTCTGAGATTATACTCGTTGATAGCCTGTTAATGGTGGTTCTTTCAAATCCATGAACATCAAGTCCATGCTATGTTGATGGTACACTATGTGTCAATGTTTTTTTAATAATGGAGCCCAATCTACGGCAGTTGGAGGTATAGGTTGTTCTAAACATATAATGGAGTATTTCTTTTTCTGTTGGGGATTCTTGTGTAACAATTCATTTCTTTATTTCTACAAGGCCATAGGCTTCCTCTACACAATCACTGAATAACCCTCTTCTCAACACTTTTGTTTCATATCTATGGATTTGTCAATAAAATCTTGTGTAGTGTGACTCATTCGCCTGAGTTTTGCTTGTGTGGGGTAATAGCTTTTGGCAAACAGTAAGGTGTTTCGATCTGTATCTTTTCAGTATAGAGTAGTGCATAGTGTACCAGACTTCTTCTCAACCTTAATAGTCTATAGTTGAGGACATAATTACATATATAGCCTTGTACATGCCGGATGAGGGAAAATCAGTGAAAAAGAGAACACAGACCTTGTTAAAACTTCTTCCAAATGGGTTTTACAAATGCAAAGGATGTGCTCAATGTAATAATACGGTCAAATATAACTACTTTACTCATCCTCATTCTGGGAAAAAAGTATTTTATCAATGATGTCATGTCCTTCATCACATTCTTATTTAATTTATATGACTAAATTGTCCTCTGTTGGTAAAGACATCACTTTCATTAAAACAGAGAATAAGTGAACACTAGAGCTCCATAAGGAGAAATGATGGAGATTACCCAATAGCAGTACATTTCAATGACTTCAAACATGATATGTCATCATTTATGTTTCAGGGCATCGAAAAAGTGACTCTGCCGGAGAGAGGTGGTAACGTTGATGAAATTCTTAAAAGTAGAGATAGTACACTGGATGTTTAATTTGCAAACTTTATCCCCCAAAGGATTGAATGATGAGATGCTGAGGCATGCCATGCTCCAAGGAGCATTGGGATAAAATAGACCTATTTATGGTGCACTCAAGATACAAGAATTTCATATGATTGCACAACTTTGAATGAAAGCTGAAATGTTTTCATTCCTTAGATTTAGCAATAGCAATTTCTGTAAATATTCATGTAAATAGACATAAGTATGAGGCGTCATGTCTCACTTGTTCCTGATTTTCTTTTCTTTTTCATATATGTGGATTACAATGTGACAGATTAGAAACATCACTGTCAATTATTGAGAGACACACCCACAGGAGAATAACTGTCCCACACCTGTGCACACAGAATGGGTGGAGCATTATCTATTTAAGATCATTGTTGTAAGAATTGATGAAGGTCAAGAAAGGGACTGAAACATTACTATGATCATTCAATTGTGAGCAAGAGCAGTGTGTGGGATTTTCCTTTCTCAAGATTGAAGTGTTACTTCCCAACATACCTGCATCTGAGATAGTTGGATGTGTGAATATCTCCTTTGAAATGATAACAGTGTATGAAAGACAATATGTAATGTGTTCAGCATGCCTCATAGTGATGGACCTGCAGAGAATTATCAGTTCACTGCAGCTCCCCTCGGTTTAACAGAGCTTTACAATGAGTTTCAGCTCCTTGTTTATCTGTCTGGCTGCAACTTTACTGTTTCCGTTCACTCTCTTCACTCTCATAGCGTCGTTTTTGGCTGTCGTAGGCAGCTGTTATCAGTGGAAAAGCTCTAACACTACCATCTTAGCACCGAATGGCAAACAGACACAATTAGCACCTAGCTGGTGAACATTATGAAGCATTTAGCAGCTAAGGAGCCAGATATTTCCTCAGGAGCTGATACCAACCACTGCTCCCGAGTGACCAAAAAAGTCAGTTAATGCAGATTTAAGAAACGCAATCAGATAGAGAAAAAGGGGACCACATAATTATGAAGAACCATAGGACAGAATTTACTAAGCACACACATATCGATTAGAAGAAAATACAAAGTGTATATCGGTTAGCAATGATAGAGACAGTCATTTATAATACTCTTCAAGGATGATTGTTGACAACAACATGCAATAAGCTGGAATGATCCTTTAAAGAGTGTTAAAATCAGTTAAAAGTCAATCCAGAAGTAAACATCCAGTCATACAGTGAGCAGAACACTGAGTTTCACTCTGGCACTTACTACACAAAAGCGTTTGTTGTATCAATCTTTGATCACTGCTGAGTGGGGGCTCATCTTTTGAAGCAGGATAATTAAATTAAATGGATAACTTTACTCAATAGAACCTGAAACTTCATCAAATCTTGATCATGCAATGAAACGAAAAGACCTGCTCATGTTTTTACTACATCTTCAGCTAACTTAGATATCCTGTTTGTGTGGCAGGGCTCTTCTTCCTCACAGCCTTTTTTACACATAAATAATTACATGCAAAAATATAAACAAACACACACACAGCCCTTTGAGTGGCAGGCATCCTCTGAGTGATTGGCATCGTTAATCCCTGATGTCACACAACAATGTGTTGTGCGCGTGTGTATGCGTGTGTATGTTAACAGCGTTTAATTATCCTCCTCATGCTGGGGATCTCCTTAGGTTATTGATTACGTCATGAACCAAACCCACAGGGGGATGATTTTCTTGCACTAACAGGGAATCAATTAGTGTCTGGGGACTTGTTTACTTAAGCACGTGCATGTATGTTTTATGTGTGCGCATGCATTTGTGTGTGTGTAATTGTGTGTGACATGAGCAGAAACGCACAGTGTCAAAATTTAATGATAATAGCTCAGAGTCCCAGTCACCAGATATCACACTGCTCATCCATACACTCAAGCGTAAAAGTTGGTGTAGAACATTTTTCTGATATCTGGTTTGTTTGCTGGTCCCTCCTCAGCATCGGGGCTCTGATGCGGCGTGTGTTTGTCCTGCGAACCGTCAGCATGGTCTTCCAGAGCTCTCTACTCACTGTGCTGGAGCCATCGCCACTCATGAAAGGTGAGAGACAGACGGTCACAGAAAGAGTGGCGGGCACTGAATTTAGCTGGAACTCAACTGCAACATCTTTGTACAATTGTTTAAACATGTCTCATATAGTTAAATAATGACCCTTTATGCTTGTGCTCTGTTTTAAATACGATGATCTGTATATACTTGATATCCATAGCATACAGGTGATCATAAAAAAGTTGATTTGACCCTGTTAGTCCTGTATTCTTTACCATTAACAATGTATGAGTGCGCTTGTACATTTACATATTTAAACTTTCCAGATCCTGATCACATATACATAGTTCTCATATAACACTCTAGTTTTTTGAATAAACACATATGCAGGTTTATCTAAATACTGCTTAAAGTCATAGATGTGCAATGTGAGTTTAAGTAGACAAACACAGTACAGTCACACTGACTGAACTTTATGAACTTGTACCCTTGTGTGCAGTCAGACTTGTTCATTCAGCTGCCATCGAGTTCAACATCTGACAGTATCAGCAAAACCTGAATATTCACTAAATTTACTGCAGCTCAACTGTATCGTGGTATTACTGTTAGTGTGTTCAGCCCCGGGTCATTTGTAACACAAGGTGTGTGTTGTCCATTCTCTCTAATGGAAACTGAGAAATTGTCAGCTGATTTCTGTCAGCTTGGCTGGCAGGTATGTCATCTGATATTAAGGTTACATAACATCCGTACAGCAGGATTTTACAATAGAAGTTCAGCATCATAATGAAAGATGTAAATCCTTCTGTAGAGATACTGCCTTTCCCTGTCAGGTTTTTGGTCGGGTGACCTGGACCCTGTCAGTCCAACAAACACCTAAAACTGGTCAGCACTCAGGTGTCAGGTACCTTCTGCAGTGATCCACAAACTAGAGGCCACCAAGGGATCACAGGATGATTAATGACTGGATAAGAAAGAGAGAAAAAAAGAGATAATTCTTCTGCATAAAATTATGTCAGTTTTTCTAACTTTTTCTTTTGAAGTGCTGGATATTTTTAGCTCCTCAGGCCTCTAAAAATGAAAGAATCTGAGAAGCAAAATTCACTCTTTGAGTCACGAGTAGACATTGTTTCATTTTAAGGGGTTACAATCCAAAACAGGCTGGTAATCACTACCCCATAGTGTCAGCATTTTAGCCAAATAATCTGTAGTAATACAGCAAAAGAGTGGATTATTTAGAGGACATTGACAGACAGGTGCTCTCTTTCTCTCTCTCTCTCCCTCTCTCCCTCTCTCTCTCTACACAAAGAGCCATTCAGTTGTTAACGTCTTAATGACGCATCTGATTGTGTTGCACAGCCAGTCACAAAGCATTCGGGATTCAGATCCGTACCATTCGTCTCCACCGGAGTTATCTGTTCCCCTATCAAGCCTCTCTGTCTGAAAGCTGAAGCCTCTCCCCCTCCACTTTAAACCCAGAACAAAGATTGCAGGAAAACTGAACCAGAAAAAAAAAGAGGAAAAACATTCAGTTTCAGAATTTTCAATATTACATGATAACCCTCCGCTTCCCACTCCTCCAGTCTGATCACTCGGTGTATCTGTGCGACTCTGACAGTGTTGTGTCGCTGACTGAAGAGTCTTATTCGGCAAAAACTCTGGCGGCTTGAGTGAATAATTCAGTGTTAGCAGGAGCAGAGACAGATAGGCTCTGTGGTTCCTCTGTGTTTCCCACTAACACCGCTCTGCCACTTCCCCTCAGAGGATACGCTACATGTGTTTTGGGGATGAGGCGGCAGAGAGGAGATACTTCAGCAGCTTACTGTTTCCAACTGCTTTGACTTCTACATAGAACAGTACAAACTATAGTGAGAAGCGTCGCAGAGCAGGAAACGGTGTAAAATTGATAGTTTTCTGCCTTTTTCAGAAGAATATCTTTATTTTTTTTGTGTGTTTTACTGTAGTTGCACTCAGACATTTGTCTCCATGTGAGTGTTTTTGCTTGATTTTTCTCATGTGTGTTCGGTCTCGCAGGTATGGCCGTCCTTAGCATGAGTGTTCAACACTTTCTGGGTGGTCTCATCACCACGCTCACCTTCACTACCATGATGCATTGCACTCAGAGGGCTGAGGAAAGCATTCAGGTAAAACAGTAGTTATTCATACCTGCCAACAGCCTTATTGTGGAGACCCGGGCTGCTGTTATGTCATAATTTTGCATCTTTTATAGTGTTAATTGTCTCATTCTGTAGTGTCAGGTCATCTCCTGTGGTTTAACACACAGACAACACAATCTGTCTTTTCTTTTCTTCTTCCTTCCTTCCCCTCATGCCTCTCCTCTGTCTTGGTTTAATTGTGCTATGTTGTAATGTTAGGTCATTTCCTCTGGTTGTCAAACATACAGTACCACACCTTCCGTCGCCTATTCCCCTGTTGTCTACTCTACCTGTCAGTTCTCATCAGCTGTTTCCACCTGGAAAATCTCAAAAGTCTTAGCAGACCCAGTTTCTATTCATCGCTTCTTTTCTTTTTGTTCCCCCCTTCCCCCTTTCTGTTTTTTTCCCCCCTCGCCGGCATTGTCCCTCCTACCACCTCACTCTATTTCTTTGTCATTATGTAGTCCTTTAAATGCTCTCTTTTCCACTCTGACTTTTTCCTCTCCTCTTTCGTTTTCTCCTCTTTGACATAACTCCTTTTGTCCCCGTCGTAACTGGGCCATCATTGCCTGGAGGTGATCGCTGTTCGCACAGCCATTCAGACGTCACTCAGTCAATCTCTGAAGGTGACAAATTATCATTTAAATTGCTGTCAGTCTTAAAGCGGAGAAGAAAAGACGAAAAGAAAAGAAAAAAAATTACAGGCTGTAGCACAGATATCAGAATCTGGTAACAAATAAATAATCTGGTAATAAAATAAATAACAGTAGATAACCAGTCACAACATGTGATGATGAAAACCACGGTTAATTTGAGAGGTTCTCATGACGCATATACTGTTGGCTTTTTAGTGTGTCAAATCAGTGTGTGTGCTGCCATACAGGAGGAGAGAGCATTAGCTCACCTGTGTGTGTTGCTGAAGGTAGTACTATCCAGTGACAGAAAGCTGATCGTGTGAGTGCTGGCTAACGATCCCCAGGAGAAAGAAACCGAATCTGTTAAACAAGTTGCTCAGAATAAAGGCACTCCACTTAGCTGTGGTCACACTGGCTCTCAGTGCCTCAGATACTCAAAACTCACCACCGATTCCTCATCACTCATCGAATTTATATAATTTCATTGTCAGTGTTTGTTTTCCTGTGAGAAATGTCCTTTACAGTGTCACTGATGGCTCCTAAAATGACAGAAAAACAAATGTTTGTGGTCTTGTAGATGAAACTTAGGGTATCAATCCAGTAAATCATTTGTACAGTCATTAGTCTAGGTGTCACTAGAGTCCTTTTTTGTTGGAGTTACCTGCTGAATGCTCTCGGGCAGAGGGAGGAGGCTTGGAGAGATTCAGTAATCTCTGTATGTTTCTCTCTCTCTCTCTCACTCTGTTCTGGAAGCCTTAAGGCTTGGATCAGATACTCTTCTTCAGTTGGCCTCCATCCATCGTCTCAGGCCATGATCTCACGCTTTCTCTTTCAGGCGTTTTATTTTAAATTTTCTCTTCTATCGTTTCCTTTTTGCATTTGTTCCTAAATATTTCTAGTCACACCTTTTCCCTTGTCTGTTCTCCTGTTGTAGTTAATGGCTTTGTATTAAGGTTCAAGAACAATCAGCTGATAAGTTCTATTACGCGATAGGATGCAGTGTCACCTTTTCTGCCCATGTTACCCCCCTTTTTCCCATCTACCGCTCTCCCCTTTTACTCACAATGTCTTTCTTTCTTTCCCAAACCCTCTTGTCCTTTTTCTCCTCTCACTTTTCTCTCCTACACCTCCTCAATTTAATCTCTTTTCTCACCACCTCCTTCTCCCCCATCATCCTCCCTCTTCACTGCTGTTCCGCCCCCTTCAGGCAACCCACTACAGTTTCCTGGCAACTCTGGAGGTGCTGGGGAAGCTGACGTTCAGTGCTCTGGCCGGAGGCTTGGTGGATTGGTTCGGGTTCCAAGTTGCCTTCCTCCTCTTCCTCACCCTCTCCGCTGGGACGGCCTTGCATGTGTGGACGGCTACCTTCACTGGTGCTCTCAGGGAACACCAGCTCAAAGAACAGCCCAAATGAGATCAAGATCAGGGTTGTTTAGGTCTTGATAATTTGTGTCTGCAGGTGCTGAAAAAATGTTGAAATGACACCCCAAATGTATGTCATGAATAATATGAGCCTCATAACTTCATTTCAGTTTAGAAGGTCTTAAAGTAAGTTCAGATTCTTGTTTTGCCATATTTTAAGGAGAAATCAGCCATGTGATTAAGTGCTCTGATGTTACAGAGTGTTTTTGTTTGTTTGTTTGTTTTTTGTCATTTCACTGGCAAAACTGGCCTTACATTCTATTTGTTAAACATTTGAAATGTGTGAAAAAGTCTTAATATTTAAAAAAGCGTGATGAAACTTGCAGATACTATGCAGGTAGGGATGAGCTCGCTGAATTTTCTTGATAGGGTGGGATAATCTAATCTGTGTGATGAATTTAGTGTGTTGGGCAATGGTGCACAGACATACTATACACCACTGTGCTGAAAGTTGAGAAGTACTTTGGGAAATAAAGTCAAAGCTGTGTTTATCATCTGAGCCATTTAAATGTTTTAATAAGCCAGCAATAAGAGCTCTAGCCAAAAGCAATATTGCTACCCTGTGATGCTTGTTCTATCATATTGTACTGTATATGAATATGTTAGTCATTCTCCTGAGTTGTATGGTTTACAGTTATAAATGAATGAATCTCTACTACCTCGTACCAGCATTGTATGGTACGATACGCAGACGGTGAATGTACAGTAGCTGCAACTAGAGTATACTGTACACTCATTCACAATACAACAGTTCCACTATGTTACAGGAGCCACAGCAGTTATCCAAAGTAGGTTATTCTGTCTATTCATTAATTGTAATTACTTCCTGTTTTTCAGAGGAAATCTCCCTCATAGGTTAGAATTAAATAACGCTCAACCCGGACAGTTAGCTTACTTCCTGTAGGAAACATCAGCCTTACACACTGCATGGTGCCATCTCATTGTCATTTTTGAATTAAAAAAAAAAAAAAGTCTTATTAATAAACTTTTAAAATAAGTCTGTTCTTTATTAAACTTGAAAGACCAATGCCACCGGCAATGTTCTGCTGATATTGTTCCACTTTTGTGTTTTAAGTATTAAAAAATGCACAATAAATATGTACTATAAAATATACTTTAACTCTCCATGGTACTGTATACTATAGAAGATAACTCTCTTGAGGTTTAAAATATGAATGAAAAAAGCAGCATAGAATGTTTTTCTCATCAGCCTCTTTGAGAATAAAGCAAAATCCTCCTTGCAGATGAATGGAATTGTAGTCTTAGAATTGATAATTGTGTTGACAGGAGAGAGATAAGGGAGGGGTGGATTGGTTTAGATACATGCAGTATTCTTCGCAAATTTAGCAAATTATTACAGCTGGTCACCTGCTTTCACCCACATAATAAATAAAGGGATTTCATGCCACATCATTACTGGTTCATCCATATAGCCAGCAATCTCTGTCATGCACTGACATGTAGAACACTTGTTGCAAAGCACATCTCTTGTCTCTCAGCTCCTGTGTTACCTGAGATTTGCACAAAAAATAAATAAAGCTGCCAACAGAATTTTCTGGTCTGTTGTTTTTGTGTGTCTGTGTGTGACCTCTGATATTTTCCTCCTGTCACCACATTTTACCACATTTTCTATCCCCCAGGGGAGAGGTACCGTCTGGTCTTTGAGGACGATCCCACCTTTGAAAACCCTATGTGGCTTATAGCCGCTATGAACACAACACTGGCTCTCTGCGGTGAGCTGGCTGAGGGCTATAGGAGTGAATAGGGCCCGTGTCACAGGATCCACAACCCATACAGCTCTAATGACACAACAAATGCTGTGAAGGAGGATTAGACCAGCTTACACGGCCCCTCAATACACCTCCACTTTACGCTTTTTCACCCGGCCTCATTATCTGGGAGTACTGTTTGTGTAGTGGGATAGGCGATGCAGGGATAGAGAGGGAGGGTTCGAAGAGATTATACTTTTTCCACTCGCCATTCTCAGAAAACAGCGAGCATAAAGAGCGACATGCCTGTTTAGCTTAGTGTCTTGAAAAGTCACATGAAACCACAAGCCCATCGGGACCTATGATACAGATTCTCAGAGGATTCTCAAAATTTAAAAAAAAAAAAAAAAAGACCCATAACCATCCAGAGTTGCATTAGCCTTTGTATAACCATCAAGATCTGCCTCCATCAGTCAAGAATGAAGTTCTACATAACTAGTTTCCATTTTGGATGGTGCAGGAAGCTCTTAATTGCTCTCAAAAACTCACTTAAAGTCATGTTATGACATGCTTAGGCCTAAAACAGTTATCTTCTGCAGAGTCTTGTGATGTTGGCTCAAAGAGGTAGACAGGAGGTACAGTAAAAAGGAAAACTTTAGTGAATTAATGTTTTTACTTGAACTTTTGATTTGATCACCTAATCTTCCTGAGTAGATGGAGTTTGCCTAGTTGTCATGGAATTGGAGATGTTCAAATTTCCACTTTCAGCCATGCTAGCACCATGTCAGTCAGTCCACCACATGGTCCAGACTGAAATATCTCAACAACCATTGGATTAATGAGACATTTCTGTTTTCTAATTAAATTTCTTGGCAACTGAATTTGAATCACGTTGTGATCCCTGGACTGTTCTTCTAGCACTACCAGTAATGCTTCCCTCCATAAACACTGTTCTGATTAATGTCACTGTCAACAATTTTCCCTGGGACTGCTTTCTAAAACAGAAAGTAGTTCCTGTTAAAAGTGCACAAAATCAAATCAGAAATGTGTTAACTGTAGATGCATCATTTGTAAGCTCTATTTTAAAGCCTGTGCAGACAAGAGAGTGAGGAAAGGTAGACAAGTGGTCTGGATCCTGATGAGAGTGAGACCTCCCACTGCGGTTGCCAGATTGGCAGAAACCCCCCATAGAGAGAGTGCGTGTCTCGGGGCCACCCTCCCTGCCATGGTTACCATTGTAGTGATAGATTGGTAGATGTGATGTGTCTGTTGCCTCACATGTCGACTGTTGATTTAGGGGAATAATAACAGTCACGGGAATTGCATAAGACCTGTTGCCAAGTGTGAGAGAAGCCAGGCATGTGCTGGAAATATTAAGTGTACCCTACATCTAAAAGTGTTATCACAGTACACGGATCGGGCAATTTATTCAGTGAATACTTTCCTTTGAAATATCAGTGCACATGCCACTCGTGTTCCTCCATGTGTGAATTCCTGAGCTGTTAATATCAGCGTCAGATTCCCTCTGTGGAAAGGTAAGGCTGGGTATTCTTTTATGTCAACAACTATTCAGTTTCAGTCATTAACAATCAGGCAAGGGCACAAGTCTGGTCACATCACCAACTTTATACCTGTATCACACAGGAGGCACAGCAAAAGGATAGGCCTACTCATTCACCCTGTGCCAAGGCTGCTCTGCTAATCACAGCGTCACAAGAACGCACCACAATGACACCCAAACAATAGGAAACAGAAATAATAAGGTGGATTTTATGAGCAAGCAGGAATGGAGAGAGTTCACTGACAGTCCGGTAGAGTTACCTCTGGGGAGAGAGGGAGGGCCGAGCTGTGAGAGAGGAGAGAGGATGGGAGGAAGGCAGAGAATGCAACATGTTTTAATCTCAGCAAACAAAGGTGTTGTATCGTTTTTTTCTCCCCCTCTTTTGTCTCCGAGCGCCCCAGGGGGAGAGAGGTGTTGGCTTTTTGCGCAGCTTTTGTCCTTTGGCCGGCAGAATGGCCTTCTGGGAAACATGAGTGGGCAGATGGAGGAGCGATCAGCAGCATCAAGTTTCACAGTGTTTCCTCCACTGGTGTTTACTTTTTGTTTATTTGCAGAATGAGAGACATGGACACCTCTCTCTCTATCTTCTCTCCCAAGCTCATCCTCTCGCTCTTCCCACCGCTTTGTCCTTTGTGTTCTTCCTCTGCTTTCTCAACTAACTTTATCATCCGCTCACATGAAGGTGCCAAAGGTGCACTTCTTTCAGAAAAAAACATCAAGATTTTAGCCTTCAGTCCTAATATTTAAATCTTTTCTTTACATATATGAACAGAAACAAAATATCAATTTATCTGGATTACAGTGATTTTTTTTTTTTTTAAAAAGAAAAAACTAGTAATAACTTTATTTGTAAAGCACTTTTCAAGACAATAGTTACAAAGTGCTTCACAGAGCATTGGAACACTCATATAAAATGCTCATATAAAATGTAGGATAAAATAGCTCATATAAAATGAGCTCATATAAAATGTAGGATAAAATAAAACAAAGCAAAACAAACAAACAAAACCACTCAAAATCCAAGCACAATAAATATAAAATAAGCTAACAGCAGACTATAGATGGAGAAAAGGAAAAGGTCTGTACAAATGTGTCTTAAGAGGTGGTGAACTTTAGTTCCTCTGGTCAGGTGTTCCTTGACAGCCAAGGCTCTGTCACCTGTAGTCACCAACCTCAGGACCTCAGACGGAGATTTGGTTCATAAGAAGTGAGGAGTTCACAGATGTATTTGGAGCAAGACCCTGTTCAGCCTTGAATATAATTAGTAAAATTTTAAAAATGTTTCTAAAGTGAACAGGTAGCTGGTGAAGAGAGGCCAGGATATGGGTGATGTGATCACATTTCCTTGAATTGGTTAAAACCCTCATTGCTGCATTCTGGATCAGCTGCAGATGGGAAAGAGAACTTTGGCTCAAGCAAGAGTAACATGAAATTACAGTAGTCCAACCGTGACGAGATAAAAGCGTGGATGACTCTCTCGAGGCCAGCAGAGGATAAAAAAGATTGAATTTTCCTGATATAGCATCAAAGCTAAAGTCAGAGTCAAAAAGCACATCTAGAACAAAGTAATAAATAATCTAGTAATATACTTTATAACCTAAACAGGCCATAGTGGCACCAGCTTTAGTATAAATAATATCTAGAGATTGAAATGTTATATCAAGACATATTACATATAATATTCTGGATTACTGTCATTTTTGGCATGTGAAATAATAAACGAAATAACAACAATTATAAAATCTATGAGATAATTGCCCGTCTAAATCTGACAGTCAATGACAACGAAGTTCCGGCATTTTTCATAAATGGGTAAAATTTAGTTTAGATGCCCCAATGTGTTCAGAAAAGTTATCATAAATCTGATATGATAATCTGACATGATATCCAGCATTTTATAATTTACAAGGCAACCACACTTACCTTTCATATAACATTGAAACAAAACAAAACAAAAAAACAGAGAAAATCTCTGACAGAACAATTTTCATTCAAGGTCCACTTTCTAACTTTTTTGAGCTCTTTTAACCTTATCTCATGGTCCTCAGCAGATGCACGATCAATAGTTTTCATAAGCTCTAAGTCAAGTGAAAATTATGGGTTATGTTTTTTTTAAGACTTGCGTTTACTTAGGAGTTGTTAAGAGCTCTAATATGACCAATATTGGATGTCGTTAAAATTTTAAATTTAAATGCCACAAATGAGGCCAGCTGTAAAGTAACTGCTCCTTACGGAAAATCCTTACAGGTACTGTAGCAGTCAGGCTATGATATGACACTAAAAGTCTCCATGAGTACCCAGATTCCAGAATCAAACAGACAGCCTTACCTTTAGGGGAGACCTTTGAAGAAGAACTGACTCACTTCAAACACTTCTGGATAGTTTGATGAAATATAATGTGTAAAACTGCACTGCAGGTTTACAGACAGGTAACAGTTACTACAAAGTTATTTCACATCAGGAAGTCTTACTGACAGGTGCGGCAAATGTGAAACAAACAAAACAAAAGATCAACATGATGTTGGATTTTTTTTTTTTACAGACAAGCAGTTACAATATGAATTCAATAAACAAATCCTAATATAAGGCCATTATACTGGTCTAACTGTGACACACGTACTGTAAACACACAGGTGAAAGACAAAAGACTAAAATAGAAAATAGGACAGAGTGATATTTATCCAATGCTTTCAATCATGAGTGACCAATAATTTCTGATATGCAAATATGTTAAAACATACATACTTTTATTATGAGATGGCAAATGATAAGCATCAATCTCACCTCTGAATCTGTCTGATAAAAGTCTCAATATATTTATTTTGATGTGGCTTCGGTGCACGCGCTGATGAAACAACAATTCAGCTCTTCAACTCTCACCGATATGTAAACACATGTGTAGATGCATAGAACTATTCTTTTTAGCCATGCAAACTGCATTCACCTGCAGCAGCGAATGCTCAGACAGGAAGAGGGAAAAAGAAACGAGAGATGTGACTGACCAGGATCTATGGAGGAAGTATAGGAGAGAGGTGGCCTTAATGCAGGCCGGACAGAGGAGCAGAGAGGGGTCAGTTTGCTGTTAGTTAAGACACAACGACCAAGACGTAACTCTAGCCCGAGGCGAGAGGAGCGCTGCTGTATTTTCTTCCATTGTAGGCAGGCAGATATTTTTACCTGGTGACAACACACACCTGTGTGTAGATCACATGACCTGAACGCCACTGTGGGAACGGGCAGAGAGATGCAGTCAGGTAACCTTTATGGGGGTTTTGAGGAAGGACTGCAGAGGAAGTAGGGGACAGCACCTTTTAACAGTGTTTATGTGCAGCTGCGTCTTTCAATATGTGAATGAAAGTGAATAATTTAACCTTCATGTACATGTCATTGGTTATGACACTGAGTTTGTAGCTTTATCTGGAGTTCGATGTGTTTTAATTTATAAATGCTCTCTAAAATCTCCTGTAAAATATTCACTGAGGTGCTTGTTGCTTGTTTTTGGTCTTAAAATCTGATCCACTTCAGGCACATAGACCTGATCTGAGAAATAAACCCAGCACATGACCATTTATCCTGTTCTGTTATTTCAGGGTGTCTGATAATCGTGTTTTTGAGAATTTTCTTTTGGGGAATTACCAGTCTCTGAATGCTGTTAATTTAAAAAATCTAAAACATAATCCCCCAGCCTTAATTTAGAAACAGCCATTTTCCATTTTGATGAGAGCCTGAGTGGAATTTTCAATTAGTTTTCGCTGAAATGCCATGAGTTCACCTTACAGCCTCTAAGCAATAACTACAGTACAAGCCCTAACCCTACTGAATAACTTAACGTAAGAATAAATTGTATGTTCTGTACTCATTTCATTAATAATACACAACTAATTTTCATACAGGATCTCTGCTCCCTGCCAACATAATCATAGTTGTCTATTTTTAGATACAGCCTTTTAATTGGCATGAATATTCCAATGAGAGACAAAGAAGCGTGGGTCGAAGATGGCAGCGTAAACAGTTTTAGAAAAAGGGAATGAGAAAGAGGGAGAGGAACAGTATTTCACATAAGGTGCAGCACATGTGCACACAGACCTGCTGTCTATGAGTTCATCATCACACTGCAGTTCTGGGATCTTTGTTTCATTACAAGGAGAGAAAAGTGAGGGTTTTTTCAGGCTATCACAGCTCTTATTAGGTTTTCAACAAGATCTTAGAGTTAATATTATGTGCTGAGTCTTATCTCCCTAGTAGGCCAACATAGCTAATGATTATGACTTTGTGTAAAGTCAGCCATAAACCAATCACAGCAAATGTTTTAGATAATTTTCTGTATATAGTGTGGTGATGTAGAGTATAGTTGACTATGTATACACTTTTGATTTTTCATAGCATCCACTGCGGAGATCAGAAAAAATCACCGCTAATGTATGTTTACAGCCTGTTTACAGCCGTAACTATTTCTAATTACCGCTAGGAGGTTAGTGTGCATGCTAACAGGAAATCCAATATGGCATGAAGATCAAGCTAGTTAAAATAACTGTACTAAAATGTGATACTGCAATCTGTGCAGCTTTTACACAGTGGAAGTCAGTAGTTTAGTGGAAAACACTGTACAGTGACACTTAAAATCTTCACTGATGAAGAGGTGATTATATTTAAAAGGAAATCATTCTTCATAATTGACAAAAAATGTGTGAAATTAAAGCCCAGGATGAAAAGAAAAAGCAACTAATATCATTTAAGGTTTGTTGCTTGTTTTGAGCTTATAGACAAGCTTAAAGGACAATTCTAGAAAAAATCTTTTGATTAATTTATAGAAGATGTATATTGTTCATTTAGGACAAGCAACACAAACCTTAGAGTTATGCCATGGGTTTCTGACCTCTAATGAATATAGAGCATTTTTTACATGCGAGCAATAGTCCTTCACAACTTTGCTCTGAGCTTCTTTCTGATTTCTCTGTGCTGGGCCATTAACTCTCCTTGTTCTCAGGATTATACATCAGTTTTGTTTGGTAGCTAACAAGCTCATTATGTTCACACAGTTTATTCAAAAGATATTTGTGCCATTGACTCCTGCATACAATGGTATAAAAAACATTCCTCTTGTGGAGCAGTTTATACACTGGAAGAGGAAGGTTATAGTAATGGTACAACACAGTTAAGCTACACTAGCTTCCTCCATTTTGGCCCTTTCAGCTTTCTGTTTTCTCAAAGGTGAACACTGTCAAGACGGCTTTCTGTTGGTCAAGTACACCAAAGTTTAACTTGACCTGAATGATTGGTGCGGATTTACTTCGTCCCTGTAAGCAAATCCACTGATTGATAAATTTTGCTGTGAAATTTCTTTTTTAAATGCTGTGACCTTAATATAGAGTTATGAAAAACTGAAATCAAATTATTTAAATCACTCACGTGTGTGTGTGTGTGTGTGTGTGTGTGTCAAGTGATGGGAGCTGCTCTGTGGTGAAACAGTCTCTGCTATCCGGTCCCTCAGTGATGGGCTGGGATGTGACAAGCTGCCAGCTCATATGGTGTTGAGCCTGAGTCACTTAGCTCTGGTCTGCCTCAGTCTCCAGGCTCAGACCCATTCAGCCCAACCCTCCCACATCCCCTCTCTCTCCCTCAGTCTCAGTCACAACACACACACCCCCATCCTCCCCCCAAGCCTCATTTGGACCATTAGGGCCAAGACAGGCGAAGCCTCGTTCTTCTGCACACACCCCACTTCTTCTCTTTCATTTTCTGTCATCTATTTTCCGACGCCTTCCCTCCATTCATCCATCTCGCTGCCCTCACATGCGGACAACCCGTCGGGACAAGTTGTTGACGGGGGAGTTAACAGCGCATTGTGATGGTGTTTAAAGGGTTCCATTTCTATATGGCTGTCTGTCTAACTAGCTGACTCCATGCCTCCTGGTGATGGAGCCTTTTTAGGTCATTACCCATCTATCTACTTATCTATCTATCTATCTATCTATCTATCTATCTATCTATCTATCTATCTATCTATCTATCTATCTATCTATCTATCTATCTATCTATCTATCTATCTATCTATATATCTATCTATTTGTCTGTATCTTGCTGCTATTCTGTTTCTTTGCTCATTCATAACAGCTGAGAAAAGCTCTTTTAACTGGTCATTGAGGAGTTGCTGTTGGCAGACTTGATCATATCATATTCCAGGCCTATATTATTTTCAGTATCTCTCAGGAAAATCATTCTTTGGCAAAGTTTGGCCGAGAACAGACTCTATTGTTTCTTAGAGTGCAGTCACACAAGAAAGACTCAGATTTCTCTTAATCCCATATCAGAATATCTGTGGTATGAAACTGAGGCTATGAATAAATGGGAAATGTCAAATTTGTCATGCAGATATCACTTACAAAAGTTTGGTGTTATCATGCTACAATGAACAGAGACCCCCAGGTGTCGGTATACAAACAGTTTCTATTCCTACTGGTTGTGCAAGAAGAGTATTAAAGGGGACATATTATGCTTTTTATGACTTTCTGTTATGATGTCGGATATCTATGTTAAACATGGTCAGAGTTCCAAAACCTGAGGTTAACTTATGTAGAAATGCTCCCTGCAAGTCAAAAGCCAGGGCTTCAAGCTGCTCAGAATGAATGAGTTTGAGTTTTTTCTCCTTGCCAATGAGCTGACCCTGGCTTGTTGCACATACCCATAAACGGCCATCCATTCTGTAACCTTTGTTGTTAAGGTTGTTGCTAAGGTTTTTCCATGTGTTGTTCATGTTGACCACTCTTATATTTCAGATCAGATTTCAGATGAACATACTATGAGGATGTATTTGAGATAGTTGACATTTTGAGAAAAGAATGAGAAAAAGAAGTGAAATCCTACTATAATTATTTGTTAATCTGTTTACATGGCCACTGGAAGTCAGCCGAGTTGCAGCTTCCAGGGTTAACCAATCAGAATAGGGTGGGCTCCTCAGCAGACGGGCCTTAAAGAGACAGGAGCTAAAACAGCCTGTTTCAGACAGAGGGTGAACTGAGAGGCTGCATAAAGGGTCAGTATAAGATAAACACGGCTGTAAATCATGCAAAAATATTCCAGCAGAGCCCCAGATTAAAAAATATAGATCTGTAAATGTGCATGATATGTCCACCTTAGCTTCTTTTTTACTTTACTGGTGATTTCCTAATAATAAACTAGGAAAGGTCCTGAAAAGAACGATGTAGTTTGATATGATATTAATTCATTATTTATATATTACTGGGAACTTAATTCTCTACATTTGTTGAATTGTATGCTTGTCTGTAGAAGAAATTACATTATTGGTTGGAACTCTACCGGTCGAATACAGACTTTATTTTCCCTATAATTAGTGCCAGTTTAATTTAATAATTAGTTTTTTGCAGGAAATTATTATGAGATCAGGTCGGTTTTGTCTGGAAGGATCTTATCTTTCCAAAAAGATTGGTGCATATTTGATTGGTGTATTGATGTGGAGAAAACATGAAGTGACAAGGTGATGGAGCGAAGAGTAGGGGAGGAAGGAAAGGAAGGGTGGAGATCTGCTGGAGGAAGGGAAGCGAGGATGGACGGACCAAAGGACGAAGGAGGATATAGGACCATTACTACGCTGTTTGACATCATCAGGGATTCAGCCTCGGGCCAGAGCTACTAATGGGGGTCTCTGCCTCTCCCTCTCTCTTCCCCCATCTCTCTCTCTCACTCTCACTCTCTCCCTCTCTCTCTCTCTCTCACTCTCTCTCTCTCTCTCTCTCTCTCACACACACACACACACACACACACACACACACACAAACACACACACGCGCACACAGAACAATCGCATTCAAAATGCACACTACATGTACAGATATGAATTCATGCAAGCTTCAATTCTTAGAGCTATACAAGCAGACACATGTGAGTACACATGTACACAAGTATGCACACGCACAGAGCTGAGCTGCCATGTCCAATCCAATAAGGTTTTCATGCAGAGTTTAAAATAACAAATAGCTGAATCTATACTTCCTTTTTTTAGAGCAGGTAACTCCATTCCAATCTTAATTTTAGTGCAAAGCTGTACTGTACATATTGTTTTATTGCATTGAAATTGCTTGAATAACGGGTACAGCATGGTCCTATACTATTTTCCTGTTGCTTCACAGGGAAACTAATCTTGTATTATCATTCATGTAGGTGTTGATGTGTCATCCATGAGACAAAAGGTAAACAGTTTAGCCCCCCTATCTCACCCTGTACCTTGAAAGCCACACCACTTGTGCATCTCTGCAGTCTTTGAGGGAAAAAAGGCTTAGAGTGCCACACTGCTGAGAAAAGCCAACTCATCCCCACCAGCATTTGTTGTGCTCTGCTTAATTTAATTCAACTGCTAAAACCCCTGTGACAGCAGCTCCTGTGCTTCAAGCACTAAATTACACTCTTACAGGGAAACAGCAGCGAAAATAAAGGCGAGAGGGAGAATAAGCAGAGGCGAGACAGAGGAGGTAATGCATCCAGATAAAAAGCGATGGATGTGGGATAGAAAGAGAGAGAGCAGTGGTGTATCTGGTGGGACTATCAGAGAGGCAGTGTGTTGACTGATGTAGACAGCTGGACATGGATTTTTTAATCTGTCTAAATAGGATCTGCCCGGCGCAGGCTTTTCTCCCAAACAGCAGGCCAAACACTGCAGTTGTGACAGCCAGACGACAGCATGGGACCACAGCATTCAGAGATGACACTGCTGCTGTGTGTGTCTGAATGTGTGTGTAAGTGTGTGTGTGTGTGTGTGTGTGTGTGTGTGTGTGTGTGTGTGTGTGTGTGTGTGCGTGTGTGTGTGTGTGTGTGAGAAAGAGAGCAATATGTGCATGCATCTGTATACAGAATAAGAGGGAAAGAAAAAAAAACAGGCAGTCAAAATGTCTGCAAGTGTTGTGTAATAAACGTTGTCTTGTGGTTTTCATTTCAGATTTCCTTCCCAAACATTAGTTGGGATGCAGTTTGGTATGTTCAGGTGACATCTGTGATGTAACATAGACGATGGGTATCATGTGTAATGGTAATGAGATTGATTTTGGAGACATAACAATGAGTTTGTGTGGGGTATGAAATGGTTTTGTTTGTGTGTCTCCTCTGCTCACTGCAATGTAAAAAAAAAAAAAGAAACATCATCACTGTTGAAAATCAATATGATTTTATCAGCTACAATCTGAAAATAACATAAAACAGTTGACTTGATTTTGTCCTCATCATTTTCTTCAAATATTGCTCATTCGAATTTGGAATTGACCTGCATTTGTCAAATGCTTGCTGGACTGATTTATTACTAGATTTTAGACATTTTGTTTATACATTATTGTAATATAAGACAGCAAAAGCATCAGCTACAGGTCTAAAATGTATTTTTTTTTAACGTGCAAAGAGTATTGTATGCTTTAGCCAAGTAATTTTAAAAACCAATATTTTTAAGTTAAAAAAAATCACAAATGAGATAAAAAAAAATTTTCTTCATTTTTTCACTGTTATTTCTAGTGCAGGTCCACCTTTCTGAGGATATTTTTCTAGAATCAACTAAGTGATTTCTCTACTGGTGTTATAAGACAATGAGTGAGAGTGAGATTTTAGTATGAATTTTATAAAGAATTTATTGAGATGGAGATTTTCTCCATGGGTATGTGTATATTCTTGAGCTTCGGTGTGTGTGTGTGTGTGTGTGTGTGTGTGTGTGTGTGTAGTTGGCTGGGTGTGTCACTCTGGCCTTGTCAACTCTTTCAGACAGGCGAACAGGCTCTCGGGGCCCCGGGACCCAGAGATGGTGATGGGAACACTGTTTAATTGGGGTAATCGGCGCGCTTTTAGGGACCTGCCTATTAAGAGAAACCCCCTACTCATACACACACACACACACTCTCTCCCTCTTTCCCTCTCTCTCTCTCTCTCTCTCTCTCTCTCTCTCGCCTCAACATGGACAGACAGACAGGCAAAGTGACAGCTCTGCCTCGCCACCCAGTGCCTTTTGCCCATATCCGTGCATCAAAGACCCCGAATAAATGTATGATCATGAAAGGGTGCTTCCATGAGTGTGTGTGTGTGTGTGTGTGTGTGTGTGTGTGTGTGTGTGTGTGTGTGTGTTAAATGATGACATCTCGGTAACACTAACAATGTTTAACAATACTTAAATGTGTCAGTGATACAGTGCCTATGCCTGGAGATGGAGAAGGGGTAAAAGGTGTGGTGGCGAGGACAACCGCTGAGCTCCAGATATTTTTCACAAAATTTGAAACATGTTATTTGGGATCTACAGTTAACATCAGATATTCTTTTATACATAGTGGGAATATTCATCCATTATCATATGTAACCCACCACTGTAATTGTTTTAAAGGATATAAGACTAAAAAAGTAAGTATTGCTTTGTACAATCATGATCCCAATTAATGATATACTTAAGCATCATATTATGGATGCATAGCTACATGTCCAATAAAAAAGAAAGCTTGTTTTTATAAACGGAGCATGCTCAGTGTGGGTCGAAGCTCATATTAATCAACAACAGTTTTATTCATTGTCTGAGGCAACAATGACTGAGACTGTTTTATCTCGTCTCATCCTGTGTTATTGTTGTTGTAAGAGAGAGAGGGATGTGAGGATTAGACACTGTCTGACTCTGCCTAACCCCCAACCTCTCTCTCTCACACAAACACACACACACACACACACGCAAACTTTTCCCAACCCCACACTTACAATTTTGATTTGCTGCCATAATAAGAGCAAATCATTTTTTCTGTCTGATCCGCCAACAGGTATCACACTAATCACAATATGAAACTGAAAACACAACAATTGGAAATGTGTGAAAGATTGCCAACATGAATTGAAGCCAAAAAATGTGACCTAATGTAACCTAAAATTAGTCAACCAAACCTTCATCTCTCTTGTGTTTTATTTATTTCCCCACATTCAAGTACTCTCATTTCTTCCGGTTTCCTCTCTCCCTCCTCTCCTCCCATTATCCATGCATTCTTAACTTTATTAAACTCCACGTTTCACCCTTTGAGAGGCGAGGAGATGGGAATTCAGTTTTCTGATTCCTGCTTCCCCTCCTCGCTCACTCATCCAAAGACAAAAGACCTTTTATGTTTTGTTGTGTTTTCTGGTGGTCTTACATGTAGAGATGTTGCCCCGGCCGGACTGAGGGTCAATACATATTGTTTATGAAAAACAAAAGGATGATGACGTGATGTCATGTCTAGACTCCATGCAAATGAACGAGGTTCATAAAAACCTCTCGCAAGCTCGCGTACAGTATTTTCAAATCCACGTGACAACACACACACACACACACACACACACACACAGAGTGGCAGACAAAGTGGGAATGATTATGGTAATGATAATAATCATGGTTGTCATCACCGTCTCCTCCACCATGTTAAAAATTAATCTGAGTTAACGGTAATCCACGTCTCCTCATTAGATTACTGGTGTGGGGAGGGGAGACTCACAGGCCATCTGTACATCATTAACAGAGTCTCAGTGACAGCCTCCAACATCAACTTCCTCCATCCCTCCATCCTCCTGCCCTTCATCCATCCCTCCATCTTCGTCTGCATCCCTTTTCGTCTATCTCATCCTGTAGTACCGTCGCCACAATCTCCTCTTCCTCCCGGTCTTCTCTCTCCATTATTCAGTGTGTCAGACTAGATGTGCATCACATTCAGAGACCAAACCCGGTGACAGAGAGGATTTGAAAATCACACTGATGTGAGGCTGTTTCTCTGTCTCCCAGGGGTGTCATTATCAGCTGGCGTCATCATCAGTCCATTATTATTATTATCACATCTCATTTCTGTTATGTCATTTGACATTGTTGTGTCTGATGCTCCTTCTGTTCCTCGCCCCCCCTACACACAACATCAGGTACAATCAAAGCTTTGATTTCTTTAGGAAAACTCTCCTTTGTGCCCACTTCTTACAGCAAAGGTCAAAGGTCAGGGTCAGCTATAGTACAGAGCTACAGCACAGACTGATTGTCTTGCTCAAGGGCGCTTCAGATAGTTTGAGTCTCTAGCAAAAGGACAGTCTTTTGACATAACCTACAGGCTCCTCTGCTGCCAAGCAAAAGATAAGAAAAGCATAAAATAGACAGAATAAACCTTGACACATTCATTATTGAATCATGTTGCACATGTCACTGGAACAAGCACAGACAGAGAGAAATAGAGAAATAGAGAAAGAGGCTGAAGGGCATATTCAAGAAATGACAACGGAAGGCATATGGAGATGCAGGCAGCAGAACATACCAAGTGTTAACAAGACAGATTGGCTGCAAATGAGACAGAATTGTAATTAAACAAAGGGAAGGGGTGATGAGCACAGAAAGTACAGTAAATGACTCCAAGGCCCTTGATAATTGATAACATCTGTGCCTTTATTTCAGCAGCAAGTCTGCTCTGCTGTATGAATGTATGTCCTGCTGTGGGCATCATCATCCTCTAGGCCTACAGTCTGCAGAAGGCTACTCATTCACAATCAGACAGGACACACATTTACTACAGTACAGCAAAGTACATCAGTGAGCTGTGTTTTATATGAGGACTCAGCAGAAGTCACTACCCAGTCGCTTTCTGCTGGGGCTTTTTCAACTGTCAAGACTCCCAAATCAAAGCGTAATCTCGCACAGCACGACAACACAAAAGAGCCACTGAACGAAATCGACAGTGGAGTTCTCAAGTCTCAGGTGTGGTTTCACATCGCTTTAACCTCAGCCGACGCTCCTGTTATTTTATCTCGACAGACGTGTGGGACAAGAAGCTCATCAACTTTTCCCGTGACATCTGCCGGAGAGGAAAGTGTGGAAACAAACGGAAAAGTTCAGCTGCTCCTCCTCCCAAGCCTTTTGTCTCTGTCAGAACTCCATTGATTTTCCTGCTGACTTTATAGACAGCTTTGAATATTGTTAGGAGGCGGAGCTGGCTGTGTTTTTGAGTGTGTGTGCATGTGTGTATTGACAGATGGTTGTCATTGTATGAGCGCTGGTTTGCACATTCATGTAATGGAGGCAGAGAAACATAGCAAACATATGTAGTGGACAGCAGGACTCGCTGACTGGAACTAAAGGATGCACGTTCACAACACACGCCACACACACTTTGACTGCATCAATTATATGCATGCACGGTAATGTATGAGCGGCACAGTGTGTCAGTGTGTGTGACGCAGGTTGTGTGACTCACGTGTAACATGTTGTGTAATAGCAGCTGAATTTACTCTTTAATGTAATGTTTCTGAATGTTTTTTTTTTTAAAAAAAATAGAGATAATCATCATCATTCTGTCAGCACAGGAGCTAACAGACAGAGACAGAGGTTCAGTGGCAGAGACAGGGACGAAGAAAAGATTGGCACATGAACGAGAAAATGTCTGAAGGGGATGGGAAGAGGCAGACGTTGAAAATACATCTGCGAACTAAAAAACAGGTGAGAGGGACTGAGCAGACAAGCCATTATGAGAGTTGTGTTTGACCAACTCATTCTTTACCACTCTGAATCTGTGTGTGTGTGTGTGTGTGTGTGTGTGTGTGTGAATCCCCGCCCCCACCCCTCCACTAGCCCCGCCTCTCCATGCGCAGCAGCCTAACCGTTCCTGACAGCCAGTGGCTCATTAGAGCTGCTGTTCTATGTTCCTACCTCCATCCGCCTGCTCCCAGGACCCAGACCCCCAAACAATGTGTGTGTGTGTGTGCATGTGCATGTGCATGTGTGTGTGTGTGTGTGTGTGTGTGTGTCAGCTGGCTATGCTCAGGCCTGAGCCGGGACAGGCGCGGGGGGCGGTGGGGAAGAGATGAGGGGAGTCGAGGCCTATTCACCGGCACAAAGACATAATTAACCAAATTGGCAAATGGTTCGAGAAACCGCCTCTTGAACATTCTGTGCTTGCCTGTGGTTGCTATAGCAACTCTAAATTTGTGTCTACATTTGTATGTGTGTGTGTGTGTGTTGTGTCCGATGTCCGTATTAAAAGTCACAAATGATCATCAGTCGCATCATCCAAGACCCCACACACAAACACACACACACACACAAGTCACGTTTGTCTTTCATGCAGATTCATTTTGGGGGTTTTCAGTATTCGCCTCAGCTGTGTCATCCCTCGCTCGCTCAAATCATTTCACTTTCTATGCTCCTGTTGCTCTCTGAGACACTTATCAACAGCTGACATTTGACAGATATCATCTTGTATTTTCTAGAAGCAATGTAATACTGAAATATCAACTGCAACACTCCAAAGGAAAAATGCATCTGTGCTGTGAGCTTGTGTTTGTCCATTTCCTCTCTGAGGTAAGAAAGATCACAGAGAAGGTGATGACAGTCACACTTGTGGCTTCACACGTCTTATTCATCAAGCGGTGGTATATGTGTGTGTGTGTGTGTGTGTGTGTGTGTGTGTGTGTGTGTGCACGCATTTTTGTTACCTCATAGGGACCTTTTTTGGTATAAATACCAATCAGTCCTAATGGGGACCAAAGCCTGGTGCTAATGAGGCAAAAGGTCATTTCTGAGGTCCTGGTTGGGGTTAAGGTGTGAATTGAGGTTAGGTGAAATTTAGGATTAGGGTTTGGATTAGGCTGTCCACAATGAATGGAAGCCAGTGCAATGTCCTAATAAGGATAACTGCACAAACTTGTGGTTGTGTGTGTGTGTGTATCTGTGTGTGTTTGTGTGTCTGTCAGCTGACTCTCCCCCCGTGAGTCAATGAGACATCGATCACAGTGACAGTGGCACAGACATCAAGGACAAACTGCGTGTAGATCAATAGCTGCACGGCTGCACTGTGTGTGTGTTTGTCTGCTTAATGCTTGTACTTTTTTCTGTTATAGAGAAAAACATTTTATATTCAAACCGCAGCTGCATAAGATATCACATTATCTATCAAATATAGATGTCACTGCAATATAAAAGTTGTACCTCTGAGAAGTCGAGCAGCACTAAGTTTAGTCCATAGAAGTTGCTCTTTTCGGAGTTACAGTAAGGTTGCGAGGTTTATGTGTTTGTTTGTTTGTTTGTTTCTGTAAAGTTGTCTTCCTCCCGCCGACTCCAGCCCCGTTTTGAGGTTAGTTTCTGTAAAGTTGTGCCTTTTGGCACTGAACAGCATTGTGGTTTGGGAGCTCGAAGCTTGGTTAAAGATAAACTTCAGGTCTGACTGAAGAGTTCACTCTTTCTCGCTCTCTTCCCCTCCCTCTGTCTCTCTCTCTGTTTCTTCCCCTCCCATCCCTCGTTCGGCCCCCAGAGTCACAACAAGAAGCAGCAAACAGCTTGAGCATCGCTCGTACCAGGAGAAAATGCCCCATTTTCATCTGTTTGAATCTGACATTTTTGGCACATTAAATATTGGACATTAATAAATTAAATGTAATGAACTGACATGAAAGAAGAAAAAAGTCCAATGGTACAATGCAAGAAAGTATAAAAGGCAAGAGTGCGAAAGAAAGAAGCACAACAACAACAAAAAAAGAACGCTCAAACTTTTTTCTTTAATTCCAATTAACTATTGCCTAGCCATTGGAGATTATTTTTCATGTTCATTTATTCAAACAAATATTTAATAATTTATAGTAGTGGGAATAACAACATGAGAAATCACAAGCACTTGGTGCCAATGGCGGGAAAGAGGTCTGTCTATGAGGAGTGTAGATGAGGAGCGCTCTTAATAAGTGTGACTTATTGGTCATTTAATCTAATTAGACCTCAGCTGGGTGTTTTGTAACATTGAAATAATCATAACTGCTTGAAGGGAGCTGATGTAACTGATCTGTGACCAGCAGCACTCATTTACTACTTGATTAAATTTATTGCAAATGATCAACTACTCGCTCATTACATAAAATTAACTTTCTTTAATGTATTTGTTGATGTATACATGTATAGATTATGTTTGGCTATAATGTTACTACAAGTCATGTTGTGCAGCATCAGCCATGCATTTTTAACACCTGTACCTACTTTGTGTACGTGGTTCACTCTTATCTGTGTCAGTGTGTGTATATGTGTCAGTGACCTGTATGCAGTATGTAGGTCGGTGTAAGTGACACCAGGGGTCACACCCTATGATTATGTTGCATAACACATTGACTTCCGCAGATCTCATAGCACTCCTCTCTCCACACTGTCCACCTACTACTGTATCTCTGGCATTCCTTCAAAACCTATTGTTATTTCAGCCGATGTTGGATGATTTTGCGAAACCCAGGATTACATTCAATGACAATTGTAAACAAATAAAAAAAATGTTGTAGCAAGTGTTGTACGATATATGTTTGATATGGTTATGGTTATGGTTGTGTTTACATTCAAGTCACAGAAAGAAGTCTCCAATTTTCTGAAAAATGAATACCAGCGATCAAGCTTAGCAGCTGGAACTGACATACAGTATATTCTTGCTCTTTTTGTGAAAGACAACAGGTTATTTTGTATTAAAATATAAAACACTGGAAATAAACCTCAATATATACCAATATATTGTAACTGGTAATAACACCTTTAATGACACTTTTAATTGAGCAAGGTGATATGTCAGTTATGGCTACCATCTTCAATTAGATTAGGAAAAAGAGAGAGAGAAAGAGAGAAATTGGGAAAAATCTTTTTGTGGTTAGGGGTTGGGTTAATATTTTGCATCAAAATGTGTTTGAGGATCCTGGAAATTCTGAGTAGTGTAGTTAAGGGATGTTAAACAATCTTCTGTGGGTTTTCAAAGATTACAGTTAATGCTTTTAGGATAGTTAGATGCTGAACTCTGCGACTTGAATGTAATGACACTATGAAAGGTTCCAATTGGGGCAGGGGTCCAGGTTATGGCAAAAAATGTATGGTTAACTGTGGTGTGGTTAGGATTAACCAGATAAAACACTTTGTTAAGATTAGGGGAAGATCATGGTTATGGTTAGTAAAGGGAGAAAGTGAATAGCAGGTCTGTTACAGGATGCAAATATGATTGCACACTAGTCCGACTTCCTTTGCTACATAAATATTAGCACACTACTTCCTACACTGACATTCAATGTTGGCGTCCAGTGGGATGTAATTCCCAGGCATAAGGGTGTGGGTTTTTCTGTTCTCAGGTGCTATTGCTCACAACTTCACTTTCCAGTGGAAAGCAAACTTGAGGAGCCCACTAGAGGCAGTACCAGTGGATAATATGTTTCCAATTCCAGGGAGATAACGCTTTCTCATTAAACAATGAATGAAAACAACACGTCTGCTGTATTTTACATCTATTTCTATGACCGTCTTTCTCCCTGTTGAGCACTGAGCACTGTGATTTACAGCACCTTGTTTAAGTGAATAGGCGTGAGATCTCCTGGTGAATTGCAAATTGAGCATAGTGTGTAACACCTCAGGTCCAATTATCTGTTCCTCTCATCCTGCTCTCTAACCAAAAGGCGCCATTAGAGGTCCATAAAGATGTCACAGATAGACTAGAGACCAATTAGGTGTCCCTAAACTAATAACAGCAGGTACACCAAGTGACAACACAGGCATCCAGTCTACATCTCCCTCTCACAGCAGCTTGTGTCACAGTAGTAAGTTGTGCCTAACAAAGCCCCAAGGCCCAATCTGAACTGTTGCACTGTAACAAAACTGTAGACAACCACATCTCTGCACACAGTCTGACTGACTAATACAATGTCAGTCTGACCCATCGGTCAAACAACCTTTCCATAACTTTGTCAGAAATGAAAGAATATTTTACAAATAAAGTCAATATAAAAATGCTAATAAAAATGTTTTTAGAAATGTTGATATAATGTAAATTAGGCATAAAATATGCACAATAAAAGCAATTATTGATTTACTTCAGATGTTATTTTGTAAGACATTTTAGACAACAGAATTTCCCATAAAAATATCCTGATATTATTTCATCATTGATGTGATACTTTCAAAGTATTACTCAGGATCAATTGCAGTTCCCAAAGCTTGAGTGTTTTTTTATTTTTTCACTCCTTACTTTACTGAGATAACTTGGCTCCAGCTTGTATACAACTATGATGCCAAAAAATGGCACCAGAATCCACAATCTCCCACCCCCACCCATCCACTCCACCCAGACCTCCCAACCGCCCTCCCCTGGATCGGGCATCCACAGAGGGTTAGACCAGGTCGACTATGTGGTGATGAAAGAACTATGAGACGCAAGTCCAACGACCAAACTGGGGACGAGGGGGGCGAATGGCAGAGATAAAGAGGAGGAGTAGATTGAGGGGGGAAACGGAGGAAGGGACTTCAAAAACAACAACAACAACGGCAAGAAAACAAACAACAGGGAAAAAAACAAGTGAGAGAAAAGAGAGGGGAGCAGAAGAAGCTCAGAGGCACCCAAGGTCCTCGAACTAATTAAGATGATTTGCATTTATTTATGAGGTTTAATGAGCAGCTTTTCAATAGTTTGTTTTCCCCTAATATGAATATTTCCTTTTCATTATGTTACATAGATGGAGAATCTCATTCTTTCCAATAATCACATCCTGGCTTTTCTGTTTCTGTAGATACTGTAGATGTTAATGTGTGTGTTTTCCAGTTTGTTTGTTTGTTTGCTGGAGATTAACTTCCACCATGTTACATGTTTCTGTACAGAGCAACAATTTTTGCTTCCTCCTTTGAAAAATTTGAACAAAACTTACAAGATGACGTCAAACTAACCAACTACCTAACCAAACACCGGACACTGAAAAGGACAAGACAGTAGTGTGATGGTCAAACAGATATTTTTCTCCTTAGGCGAAGTATGATGTGTATAACAGTAGAAAACCTATTAAATTAGACTCTTCTGGGCAAAGTGTGAAGCAACCAAAAAGTATCATCCCTAAGGAGAGAGAGGAGTTTAAAAATAGACCAAATTAATCTAGTAAACATTAGGGAAACATTGAGTTTCGAAGGTGGTGTGAGGTAGTTTGAGGACTAATGGCCACTGATCAGAATCAGCAGTGTATTTAAAGAATGAAATCAAAATTGTGCATGCTTGTGCATGTTAATGTAATACAAATGAAGACTCTTTACATTACTGCTGACTTTTTGGTAAACATTGCTGCATATTTTTTTTAAATCGCTTTTCTACCTTAAAAGCAGCCATTAATTTCCATGCATTTCTGTGCAGTGTGAGTGAATGAAATCAATTACTCATTACATTACTCATTGAAAAAGTAATGACATTACTCAACAGCAAAAGTTATTACTTACTTGCTTTAATTACTTGTAACTTTACTTTCGTTACTCAACAGGGCTCCATCAAAGGTATCTTCAAATAACTCCAAACCCTCACATCCACACATCACACCTGTGTTATTCTACACATGTAGAAATAGAAAACAAGACGTACAAGCAGTAAGGTTAAATTGTGGGAGTAGCTAGCTAGCTTAACATTAGCCCCAGTGACTGCACACAGCACTACTGCCACGTTCATGTCATATCAGAGTTGCCATAATTCTGAGTTCCCAACTTGTAAATAGCATTTTCAGATTGAGGTACGGGTACGGGTATGATATTTGAGATAATGCAGTGCAGCCATTTCAAATCAATCTGGATATCCCATAATCTTCATTAATATGTAACAATAATGAAAAATACAGATTTGGAGTTTATTGTAAGTTTTGGAGCTTATTATACAACTTGAGCATGTTTGAAGAGTCTACTAGATGGTAGTTTAACATATAGCAACAGACACAGCAGAGCAGAAAAAGCACAGGTGTTACTAATAACATTAACAATGGCTCTGTTCCATTTAGGTATCCCAGGCCCTGAAACCATGGTTTATGTTATTAATTACATCTGTTATGACATGTTAAAATGTCTCCTGTGAAAACTGATGACTGCCTGAAAAGTACTGATAAGTACTTGCAAAAGACACCAGTATGATGAGCTATGACTGACTATGAATTCAGCATGAGAACGTTAATTTTCTTGGAACAAAGTGTGCCCCGGTGAGAATCGTGTACCTCCCATAAATCCTTTGTTCTGCAGTTTTTTGGCTCACATGTGGAACAGCAGATCCACAAATCTGTCTGACTCTTTACGTCAGCACAGGACACATTGATTGTTTCCAGCAACATTATAATCACCACAAAAAGAGGAGACAAAATCAATGAGTAATTCCCAGCAGATGTTAATCAGAATCCTGTTTACCTCCTGCTGTATGGAGGAACAATTTTCTGATCGTCATTAACAAAGGCCATATTATCCCGCCATACTGGTCTGCACGCCGGATTTCACTGGGAGGCCCTGTGGCTGCACACAGGAATATGAATCAATGAATGAGAGGATGAATCCACAGCCACACTATTGAATGTTTATTCTGCAATATGTGTGCGTGTGTGTGTGTGTGTGTGTGTGTGTGTTCTCCTCAGAGCTGAACCCTGTCGGCCTGGCCAACAGTCCCCATGGCCATATGGCTGAGTGTAATTATACATAATGTACTTCTCTGTCAGGTTGGGATTCATTTATGTACTGTTTGTTGGCGAGTGTGTGCTCATTCTGTGTGTGTTTTTGTCCGTAAGTGTTTATGTTCATATATATGTGTGTACTTGTGTGTTTTCCCCTATGAATATACTGTGTGTTTGTGTGGACATGCACATACAGTATGCCTGTGGTTAATATACAGCCAGATGGAGATTCAAGTGGTAACAGAATTACAGAACATCTTATCAGATCAGCTGTATGTGTGGCTCACTTGCTTTGGACAACGTATTTTTAATAAAAGATAGTAGAGTTGAATTGTTTTGCAGTTTTTATATGGTGAGGGTTAATTAAATGGACAAATATTGTGTTGCTTTAAAACTAAGTAATGCAACTAAAAAACAACTACTGACCACAACTCACTAATTGGGTAATGCTAAATGCTAATATGTAGCCTTAGAGTAATACAGAAGAGTCATGAAGTCGGGGAGCTCAGAGATTTCAGTTACGTTTTTCTATCCACCATAAGCTACTGGTCATACTGGTCCAAGTAAGGCTGTAGAGGCAAATTCCTTGAAAGTGTTGAATTGACCAAAAGTGAATTTTCTTGCTTATGAATTCAATTTTTAATGTGCAAGAGGAAGAATATGTTATTTCATCTTTCAAAATGTACATAGTCTTGCTTTAACTGATGTAATTAACATGTTAAAACCATTAGCTTGAGAAGCAGAATCTAGGTTTTGCATGATGATGAGTTCATGAGATGTAGGAGTATATTTAGATATTTAGATGCTGGCTGTAGACAGAAGACTTTTTGGCTTGCCAAAGCAGGAAATGCACATGTGGAATTAAAAACATAAACGATGGCTGCATTCCACTTAGGTGATTCAAGTGACTCTAGTATTGTGTTTTCTCACTCACTGACGTGACTTACTAGGACGATTAATGGGACAGAGCCATTGTTAATGTTATCATTTACACCAGTGCTTTTCCTACTTTGACAAGTCAAAATATCTACTCTGAAAATGGTCTATTGAAAACCATTAGTTCATTTGCTTCCATTAACTTGTCAGTTATAAAATGGTATTATTAACTCACTTTTTGAAGAGGTTTTTCATTGTTAACCGCAGTACATATCTCAGTCTATGAAAAGGACGCTTTAATAACACTTTTTCCACATTTTAATATTTCATACTAGAAAAAATACAGGTGCAATTTATAACATGAATCATGGCTTCAGGGAGCTGGCTCACTGACTGGACTGTAACCCCTAAATGGAACAAAGTCATTTCTACTATTATTAGTAACACCTGTGCTTTGCCTGCAATGACAAGTCAAAATGTCTGGTCCATTGCGTTTTCAGTTAGTTGTCAGGTATCTGCACATAATGTCAAAGGGTTTTTGTTTTTTCATTTTTTTCTTGAAAAAAGTTAAATGACATTGAAGAAAAATTCTACTATAATAATTTTCAAAATGAACAACTAGTAAATACAAGAATGTAATTGATTTTATTTACATATTTTGGGTCATAATTCCTGTCAGCTATGCAGTGGAAGATGTGGAGTTTCACTTCTACCTAATTTTATTTGTTTACAACCTCGTCTGAAAGTCTGACTCCTTATTGGGCTCCTAGCGATGTTCCCACATCCCCAGAGCTTAGCAATTACTGTAAGGCTGTGAGAAAAATGTTAATTTGGAGGTAAACCCAATACGTTGGTAGTAATCCCTCATTGCACAGGAAAAATAAATGAGTGGTGACACTTCATACAGTCTGTCACCAGTCCATGTCGTCCAGGATTCACCTGGGCTGGACATCAGCTACCTGACATGAGAGGATGGACACAGTGGATAAATGGAAAGGAAGAGAGGAGCGAGAGGGTGATGAGGGTGAAGAAGACTATTGGATGGTGGAAATTAATTTGACAACCACTCTGCCTGCCAAAACACTCACACCTCACACCGGTTCCCCTGTGTGTTTTATCAACATATTTGTGTGTCTCTGTGTTATGTATGAGTGCATATATTTTATACAACTGTGTGTGTGTCCATAATGTGTCTTTGATGTGATTTATTCTGTAGCCTTTTCTGTCTTTCTGTGTATGTATGTGTGCGTGTGTGTGAGGGTGATGAGTTGTGACAGGTGTTGTGGCCGCTAGTGCTGTAGGAGAAGGCGGAGGAGGAAGAGGGGAGGAAGAGGGGAGGGAGTAAACGAGAGCAACACAGATGATTATTTAATTACTGTCTAATACTGTGTACCCCCCCTCCTCCTTCTTTCTCTTTCTCTCTCACTCTCTTTGCTCCCCACACACACACACATACACACAAACACACACACACACACACACACCCTCCACCTCTCTCCCCCATTTTCATCCTTTCTTTATTAATGAACAATCCGGGCCTTTCTACAAATCCACCAGGGCTTACTGTACCCCCCAGATACTATGTGTATGTGTGTGTGTGTGTGTGTGTGTGTGTGTGTGTGTGTGTGTGTGTCTGTAAGAAGGAGGGGTCTAGTTGGCTTCTCCCTTAGGAGGAACCCCCCCCCCAACACTCACACACACACACACACACATATGCACATACACATTTCCAGACTAATCAGCACACTCAGTCTTTCTGTCTTACTCTTACTCTTTCCATCTTGTATTTATATATGCATGTGTGTGTGTGTGTGTATATGTTTGTGTTTTTCATCAACATATTTCAGTTTATGAATACATTTACATGCATGTATGGTACAGTTGCGCACATACATCTGCAGATCTAATTTCATACACCTCTGCTTGTTTGGAGATACACTGCAGGTGTGTGTGTGTGTGTGTGCTGTACATACTCAGGTAACTGTCGCTGTGTAATGACGTCGCCAACACTGAAGGGGTGTGTGTTGCGTCACTCTAACCCAGTTCTGTCCTTATCAAAGTACACAGCAGTAGAGTACAATAGTCTTGTAAGTGTGTGACATGGCACCAGGTCATGCCAGTCTACCACAGCGACAATAGAGATGTGATCACTCTGAGACTGTATGGTGAAAGGCAGTGGATGAGTGAAGAGACATGTATTCCCTTTCAGCACTTTCTATATGCTGTACTGCAATATGGAGAAGAGCTAAACATGGTCAAGCATGTTAATTCGCTGACTGACAATTCTTACAGAGGAGAATTTGAATGTTCTTTTATTTATATGAAAATCTGAGTGGAAAATAATATTTTGTTGTAACTTTTGACATAAGCACAGTAATCCTGCCTTTTTGTCCCACTGATTACATGAAACATGTCTCCATTCTTTACGAATATCCCACTGGTTTATACTTTTAAATGAGATCCTCCCATTTTATATTTAAATTCAGACTCTCTGAGATGCAAAATCTGAGCTACATTGCTGCTACTTTTCACTAAACTACACTTTTTTTTCTATACATCATGAACATTGTTCTTATTCTGACCCGCAATATAACTGACAAACAACACAAGTGACTGTAGCACTTTTTTAAACACCACCACCTAACTAAGCAGATATAAAGACATTTTTAAGTGTCCGCTTAAAGACAGTACCAAGAATAAGCATCTCCAACTGGTGTGTAAAGAGTTAATGAATGATTTAATTTCATATGATTACAATACGAACTATGATTTTAATATGAAATATGAAATGAATTAATTTACTCATTTAACAATTTATCAAGGGAATGTTCATTTATTTTATGCTATTGTATTTATACATACTTTTTCTTCAGTCTCCAGGACAATTTAGCAAGGTCTGCCTGCTGATGAAGGCCATGAAATACAGCTGAAAGTCTGGGAGAAATCTAGTAAGTGGATCCTAATTTTATCTTTATATTTATTTTTTTGTACAACTATAATTCCAAAGGCCAGAAATGAATGTTCATGGCCAATATGTCCTCATTTACATTTATAAATGGTTACAAAACCAACTGTGAATGATATGTGTGTAAACTGTAAGATATGGTTACATGAATAATTGATAAATACAATCACAGTTATGTGAAGATCAACATTAACCATTGCACATTGAAATGACTTTACCGTGACTTTATAAGAATGAACAACGTGGTTTGCTTGTAGCTTCTTTAGGTTTCCTCAACTTGATGCTCAATCACAGTAATGTTATACTGTTATCAATCTGTGGATGCTTCATTGTAGAAGTTATAGTTGTTGAGAAATGCATTAATAAACACTTGAATCTGCTTACAATTTCATTGTAGTGTGCTATAAACAACTTATTAAGTACTTCTATACTCCTTATAATTACTGAATAGAGGGGTTAAAGTACAGTGTCATCTAAGTGCTAAAATGACATGGTTGATTATTTGAAATGTTGTAAAGGAAGTTACAGAAAGACATTCTCACACTAATATACACACACTGATTACATTTTAAAAATACATTTTTTTTATTCCTTTTTTGTCAGCTCTATGTTACAATATATAAGTAAACCATCCAACAAATCTGTCCTTTCTCATAAAACAAAGCCCTCTTGGACACTACTTTTTGAGGTTCAGCAACAGTGAAAAAACAGTAAAACCACAACAACAGTGACTGATTATCACCAACTATAGCTTTAATGGTTTGTATTATCACGGAAACTATTAACCTCCTCTGTGTCCAGTTTTCTTCTTCTGCCTCCTCTCACCCCTCCTCCATCTCTCTCCCACCCCACCTCGCTCTTCTCACCTACGTTTTCTGACCCTCTTACTCCTCACCTCTCACCTCTCACCACACCTCTCCTCCTCACTACTGCACTTTGAGCTCCCCCCTCTCACTTCTCCTCTCCCCCTGCACCTCCTCTTCCTCTCACCCCCCATCCTCCTCACCACCTCTCTATCTTTCCATCGCCTTCTTCTTCCCTTATCTCTCTTGTTAATAATTCAACAGCAGTGCACACATGAGTGGTCATCGCAGAGCTTCACATGGGGGATCTGGAGGACAAATGAACCATAAGGGTGGAGGAATTAAAAACTTCCCCACGGCTCCACTACAGGGCCGGAGGAATCTGCCTGGCTGAAGACCGTCTGTGCGTCCTTTTCCCTCTCTTCCCCCACCGCTAAATGTTAGCACGCCTTTTTTCAGGGTGGAGGGTTGAGGGTGGGGGGAGTGGTGGGGGGCTTTAAATGCTAAGTATGCCCTGAGTGGGGAGGTGGCTGAGTGGAGACCGCCTGGTGACATTTTGTCTCTTCACACAGCTTGTTCTCCCATTAGAGAGCTGCAGAGACACTCTTTGTGTCAGGACGCACTCGTTTGTGGATCTCAAAAGACAATGGGACGCAAACACAAAATGTAAATTATAGATACTAATACATTCCATGACATTTACTCCTGTGAATACATCAGCTAATGAATAAAGTCTATATTAAAATGAACTTGCTATATACACGATATATCCATTCCGTCTTCACCTTCAAATCCACAGGGAACTCAAGTGTTTTTATTATTGTTGATTTCTCTTTACTGTTATTACTATACTGTTGAATATTAGTGCATTTCTGGGAGTATCAAATCAGTGTACAGGTACCTTTTCTACAATTGCCAACGTACCTCATACAATATTGAGACGCGCATTTGTGTTCCATATATTATGTAGTTTTAATTCAGTTTCTCAGCCTGATTTGCAGTGGAAACCCTCATGTCTCGAGCACATTTCTCTTATAGTTACACTCTCGCCTAAGTTGTCAGGCTCTAACATGTGACTTAAAATCAAGACATGTTAAAATGGAATAAAATGTCTTTGATTCATTAATTTTGTACCAGAAGAAGCATTTAGCACTTCCTTCATTCTCCAAATAAACAAAATCAGTGGTTTAAGAGAGAATCCATGACAGTATTTGTCATACTTTTGTAAAGAACTGTAACTTTCATGAGCTCTTTTTCTTAATAATTCACCTTCACTAGATGGTGTTTATTATAACATTAAAGGTTAAATTGCCTCCATTCATTATTTATGTTTATTATGTGCTGCAATTCCATGACAACTGTGCAGCCTCCATCTGCTGATGAAGATCATCAAAATTGGAGTATAAATTTAAAATAGATATAAATTAAATATAATAAATTCTCAGAATGAAGTAAATGGGTTCATGCTATAGTACCATACTGAAAGCATTACTTAATTACCATTTCATATATTTTTTCCATCAAACCATGTGGCTATTTTTATGAATCATGTCATACTTTTACATGTGTTCCAAAATCATAATTTAACTGGATACCTGTAATACTATCTTTAATTTCTTCCATCTTCCACTGCAGAACTCATACTTCTGTGAGATGGAAATGGTCATTCACTAATTAATTATAATTATTTTGCCTTTATCAGCTGCAGCATGAATGTGCACCTGGACATGTGAGCTCTGTATGCAGATAAAAGAACATGAAGACCCCTGAAACCAAAGGTCAAAGACACATTTATCTCCCTAAAGGATACCCTTTACTTTATTTTATCCAAACAATGTCTGCCTTAGTGGTTATCCCAGCTTCTATACACAGACTGTCTTGACCAAAGTCATTTTTTAATACAGGAAGCCCACAAACACCTTCAGTGAAGATGTGTCACACTAATACAACAGTTTCCCTCCAGGTTCAATTCCACATTCTCAGCTGGTGAATGTTGAATGTTTATGTGTCGGAGACACAGACTGGACACATATCTGAAAAGTTGTTAAAGATACCAAGTATAGACATGTCCGTCACAGCTCTGTTGGATGAAAGGATACTTTCATCTCCAAGGTTACAGCAACTGCATCAGGGTCAGAGTTAACATCAGGTCCTGAGAGACATTTTCCTCAGAAATATTTCTCTATTATCAACATCTATCAATATTTAATAGATGTCTACATATATTTATATATTTCAGAGTTCAGCTGGCTGGATTATGCTCTGTTTTCTCTTAAGCAGAAATATGTTTGCTGTTTTGTTCTACAGAAGGTGTGTCCTGAAGAGAAGGAACTGACTCAGTTGTGAACAAGTACTGGGATGTATGGAGACTGCTCCAGTGTTGTTTGAGTACAGACTTCTGACTCTAGTTTGACACACAACAACATCCCCTTCCAATCACTCAGGGGGAAAATCTGCTGCTTGCATGTCAGCGGTGAACACATACACTCAAACAAACAGACATTTGCGTTTTTTGAAGTGAAGGAAAAGTAAAATGTATTGACTTCTATTGTTTTTTCCTTCACCTGTATCCTATTTATTCTATTTATCTTCTATTGGTCAGTGTGAGTCCATAATGCAGGGGATCATCATATTTTATCTTACACAGGAAGGCCTTATTTTTATTATATTAAAGCTTATTTTACATAAACAGAATGAGAAGGGAGAGATGAGTGACAGACACACTGTCTCTCAGAGGAAGGAAGAGGAAGAGGTGTGATTTGTTCCAACATCCTTTGGATTTCACCACGCCAATAGTCCTGTCAGTCAGGAAGCCAAGTAGAGGGCATATGTCACTGCATAGTCACTATGGCAATAGCAAATGCACCGATGACTCAATGTGACACATGGAAATACAACAAACAGACTGCCGGCCTACACACACATACACACACACACACACACATACACAACTGAGTGGGTGAGGCACTCAGTGTGACACTGCGAGACACGATCACATTGGACAACACAAACAAAAACAACACTATGACATATGCACATTAACAGGCACACACATACACAGACACACAACATTACAGTATTTACCAAGGCTGGTATGTTGGACACACAAATGGTAACAATAGCAAAGAAAACACTTTTAAAGCAAATAATATAAAGGTGACGGTTTCAGCTGATGTGGCGAATAGCCTGTACAGATCACAGAAGAAGCTAAGCCTCAAACTGGGGACTTCATGTGACATCATGGGTGGGGGGAGTGGAGAGAGCCAATGGATTCACGCCAGAGCAAATGCATCTTATAGCCCATCAAATAATTCATAACTTGATTTAACACTCTGAGCAAACACACAACTACTAAAAGCAGTAATTTTCTATCCATACAACTGTGTTTCTCTAAAATGATGGCAGTAATAATTAACAATGTAATTTATTAAACACAGAGCGTTGTTCAGGCTGTGGTGAAGCTCTGATACATTTATTAATAATCTGTAATGAATGAGCCTGAGGAAGCTACAATGCAAAATGTGTTGTTTGCTGAAGACAATCTAGACATCCCATCTATGACTATTTTTTCTGCTGCTCCAGCTCAACACCATCATAGATGAATGAGCTCATAGCTGTGCATAGAATTATTAGGTTATCTCCTCATAAATAATCATTTGATATAGTTTTGTGCTCGACTCATCAAGTACTTTACTAGATGCAAGTTTTGTATTTTTTGTGCAGTTCTCAACATATTTATGTGACATCATGCTTTGAGTTGCCTAAACCTAAACCATAAAAATTAGATAGTTTGACATCTTGGGAAATATGCTTATTTACTTTCTAGCCTAGAGTTGGATGACAGGAGCGATACCACTTTCATAAGTGCTCACTAAATGTGAAGCTATCAGGACTGCCAATGCATGAGAGTCATGCAATTGACACAGATCTCATGTTCCCACGCCACACATGCCTTTTCTCACTCTAAGTTTTCGTCTTTGCTTCCCTCGATGTAAAATGAGTCATTTTTAATTAGAGGAACAGCAGTTTTTCAGACGCGCTGAAGTACAGAGCATAACAAGGTCAAAGCAGCACTTTCAATGGACTGGCTATGAACACCCAAATCATCATCTGCTTGAACTGAAAGTGTGCAACAACAAATTATTGCAATGTGTGTTCCAGTGGATGAGCTAGCCTGCTGAGCATGAGTAGAGCAAGGTTGGATAGACTGTGGTGCTAGCAATGTTCGCTCCCCCCATCTGTATTTCAGTTATACTAACGTTAGTCAAAGATGGTTCAATATTCATATTCAATATTTAATATTCCAAGCTGAAGTCAAAAGTTGACAACCCTGAGCTACATCCATAAAATAGTTAGCCTAGCCTAGCATAAAGACTTGGAAAAAGGTGGAAATAACTAGCCAAGCTGTGTCTGAAAGTTAATGTTACAATAGCACAAAAGCCTCAAATTGCTTGTCTTTAATTAGCAGAGATGTGCACACACAGAGCTCTCCACAATCAAACAAACATCCATGTATTTTGCCTCTTTCACTTCTCTAGTATTTTGCATCTATATCATAACATCTTCTGGAACATTCATCAGAATAGGCTACAGCTATTAAAGTGAGTTAAGCAGGTCTGAAATGTGTTACATTAATGTCTGAATATTACATTAATGTCATTAAGGTGTCACTGAATCTAATCCAGGATGTTGCAGAAATATGAGTACTGATGTTCTGTTTGTTGCTCACAGCTGGCTGTGTGTCAGATTCTTTCCTTTGCCTGCAGCATCACACAGCAGCAGAAACGACAGGTGTCTTTAAATTGAGAGTGATATGTGCATTTACATACGTTGCACAGCAGAGGTAACGTCATTAACACCTGATAAGTCAGGATCTGACGATAATTAATGTTCTGTGTTTGGCTACACATCTATACCATTGACTACATACAGAGGTCAGCTGTTACACACAAATTACAGGTTTATAAGGCGGAATTGTTTGTAATAAAGCAGTCCATATGGATGAATCCTCAGCTCCATCAGAGCTGTCATTACATTTTTATTTGAAGTAGCTAAAAGTCCAAGATAAGCTTAAAATCCCATACTTGGTGCCCCTGCACCCTGTAAAACCACAACCTTTGGACATAGCCAGGCTAACAGTTTCCCCCTACTTCCAGCCTTTATACTAAGCTAAGCTAACAGCTGGCTCTAGCAGTTACCCTACAGACACGGAACTGTTATTAATCTACTCATCTAACTCTCTACTAGAAAGTTATAGTGATTTCCCAAAATGTACTACTATTAATTACCCATCATGTTTCCCCCAAAATATTTTTGCTGATTATTTGTATATAAACATTTTTTTTCAGAAACAGAGTTGAACAGTGATCACAGAGTGTTTCTGAATAGGAAATATGAGCGTAGGTCTGATATTGCTTCTTAAAAAGGAACAAAAGCAGCATTAGAGAGATGATAGCACGTGAAAAAAACTTCCTTCTTCTTTGTTTCTGTCCCCATGAATACAGTGTGTGTAACAGCTATGCCAGTGTAGCTGCATGTGTATGGATACACTTCTCAATATTTGGCACTCTCCGGGGTAATCTAAGACAAGACACCTGCCCTATTGTGGCTGAGGTGTAGAAGAAAATCACTTCTACTTCCCACCACTTCCAAAAACCTGCCAGAGTGGAAGTATACAAGAAAAAGCACTTTATTGTCCATTTGGATGGGAAACAACTCCTTTGTAATCTTTTCCCAGAAAGGTGGTTTTACTGTAGACGAGTTAATCAACCACACAAACAACTCAGCCAAGAGTACGAATGGAAGATTTTTTGTGTTGGGTTTACAGCTACAGAGAAGCTGTTTTTAGGGTTTGATTATAATATATACTTCATGTTTGCATCCAGCAGTTTTGGTGTGTGTGTGGTCTGTCTGGCAAAGAGGCCCAGCTGTAGAGAAGCTAGACACTCTTTAAGCATTGCCTTCAGCCCCGAGGCTACAGCGCACAGTCTAAAATGAGCAACCAGACTAAAGGAGAAGTGAAGGATAAAGGAAGAAGAGAGAAGAAGGAGGAAATGATAATCAATAAAATACATCATATAAATCTTTTCCTTTTTTAAGTACTTTTCAAATTAAGAAGTTCAGATTGAAGGTGTCATTTATTTGTATTATAGATTATATTTCACCATAACTTTTACATCAAGCAGAAATAAGTCCTGCGGTTTCAAGAGAGGTCTCATTTAAATTTTATGATATCTAAGTACAGTAGGACCTACTGTACAGCATGGTGAGAGAGGTGGGGGAGAAGTGAGTGAACAACTAAGAGCATACACATGAGCTTCACATGTAGGTTTGTCTAGACACTCAGATGGAGCACTTTACAAGAAAGACCCATCTTCAAATCTCATCCTGCTGCAGTGTATCTGCCTCTAAAACCCCATTTCTCTCCCTCCCTCCCTGACTCCCCAAACACACACACACACACACACACACACACACACATACGCACACACACACACATACATTTCTCTTACCAAAACACACATCTTCATCACCATGATCTCTCTGTTTTAGATTGTCTCCTCAGGCAATGGGGGGAAGGGAGGGAGAAGAAACAGCAGCAGGAAACATTCTTTTACTAATATGCATCTCAGTAGTTCCTCAGCTTTAGCTGTATCAAAAGTAGTTGGTATGACCTTCATTTACGGTTGTCAAGTTTGGTTCAAATATCCACACTTCCAATATATCTATTAAACAGGGTGCTAAATCTACAGTAGAAAAACTAGATAATAGTGAGTGGATTAACTCAAGTATAGTAAATTTTCAAATAATGGCCTGTAATGGCACATAAATTTGTGAAATACTCAAATGGAGCCGAGCTATCAGCTTCTGATAACATGGTGCATCATATTCATTGCAGGAGAAAAATGTGTGTTTTTTAGAAGGAGAGTGTGAACCGTAAAATGCAGGGAAAATGACAGTCATTGCTACTTTCCTCTGGATCTGGAAAAGTTATTCTAGGTCTTTGCGGATCAGACTGCCCTTTTAATTATTTTTAGGGCATTCTGTGTCTTTATTATATAGGCATCAGCAGAGAGCTGACCAAAAATGAGGAAGGAGAGAGATGAGGAATGACATGCAACAAAGGTCCCTGATTGGATAGGAACCAGGGTTATGGCAGTTCATGGTCAACGCCTTAAAGGGGATCTATTATGCATTTCCTAATTTTCAGTCATATATATAATGGTACAATGTTGGACTTCATATTAAATGTGGCCAAAGTGTCAAATAAGGAGGTAAGCATTTGTAGAAGTAATCCCTGTGAGTAAATGGTGTCCTCTGGTTTCCTCTGCTCCATGCACAGCGAGCAGATTCACTGCTCTGTTCCACTAACATTATGGCATATTTCCTTTGTTTTGACAGTAGGCCGAGTCATGATTTGAGTTGAGCTGGCACGCATAGCAAAGCAAAATAAGTAGTTTACCTATTGGAGGTGTGCTGGTTGTCTGCAGCTCTTCATCAAACATCATCATCACTGTGGCTGTTTCTGTTTGTACTATTCCTTCCTGCATTATTTCTGATCTATTGAACAAAGAACTCCAAATATCTCCATATGTTGTTGAGTTGCACGAATTTTAGCACAGCTAACAAAGCTCTGCTAATTCACTGAGGAACACATTTCATTTTCTGTAAATTCTTCATCATAAAGGTCTCCCATTATTTAGCAATTTAAAAGCTTTTAATTTGAAGCAGTAAAGCAGGAAATGTTTGGTTTGCATCAGCAGTAACCTAACACAACTCTGATACCGCTGGCCCTCGGCAGGCTTCCAAAGTGCCGGTCAATCAGAACAGAGTGGACTCATCAGGAGGGGAGCCTTAAAGAGACAGGAGTTAAAACTGCCTGTTAAGAGACAGAGGCTGAACTGAGGGGCTGCATAAAGGGACAGTATAAGATAAATAATGAGTTTATTGAACTGTGAATTATGCAAAGCTATTCTGGTGGATTGTCAGAATACAAATATAGAGCTGGAAATGTACATAATAGGGCCCCTTTAACCCCCTGACCACCAGTGTTTTAATTTTTCATATTGAGTTCAAGTAGTCTGTTTTGGAGCAGGTCCAAAATTTCTGCACAGTGAAGCAGAGAAATATATGTTTAGGAAAAACAGAAACTCAGAGCAGCAGATTGGCGAGTATGACATAACTGTTGTTGCACTGATGAAAATGTGCATTATACTGAACTTAGCAAGTGAACCACTACAGCACAAGTCATTTACTGAGACTGTAAAACTAAGAGACTGAGAAAATTGGCAGTATGAGTAGTTTCAAATTATGACTGTAGTCCACCAGGACCAAATTAAATAATAGCCCCAAATTCTGCAGAGGGAGGAGGTCGAGGAAGGTGGATAGGTCATCAAAACATTAGACTTAAGCTGGGAAGTCTGTGGTTCACTTCCTTAACCAAGTACTTATTTTCATCATGATGACCTTAACAAAGTAGTAATTTAAACCCAAACCATGATGTTTTCCCAACTCTAAACGAGTTGTTTTAGTGTGTAAACTCTAGCCAAACCTTAACCATATTGCTGCGTCAGATTAAAAAGCAGTTTTATTTTTACAGCTGTGATTTGGAAGGCACTGACAAATTATCTCATCCTGCCAATAGGAGCGTCAGATTAAAAAAGACACGTGTCTTTCTGGATGACAGTTACATAATAGTGTATTTTGTCATTTACTTTGGAGAACGTGTTGAATTTATTCTCACCCATCAATGTTTTTTACCAAAGACAAACCTTTATTTGTTGCTACTAGACAAGAACAACTTTTACTGAAAATTGAGCAATTATTTGTGTACTGGCCTTCATTTGAGAATTTACAGCACTTCAGGCTGAAGAGCTCAATTAGTGCATTTAAAAAGAATTATCAATTTTTATAAATATTTTCTCACTTAGCAACCGAAGAAGGTGAACCATGGGGTGATGATGTGTTTTGCGTTGGGGGTGAGACTGATTTAACTGCAGGTTTAAATTACAGATTGTGTCATAATTGTTTGTGCATGTTGGGGTGTGCTTGTGCATGCCCGTCTGTTTGTGCGTGTGCGCTCACAGTGCTATGATTGGAGTTATCCATTATTGATGATGTCCTGATGAGATCAATCAAGCCGGATTTTTCTCGTCTTTTGGCTGCTGAAGCTAATAATGCCGTTATGACATACTAATCGTCATGTCATGAATATTTAAATCACAAGGAATACACATTCCATATTCATGACCTCTGTGTTTTTGTTTTGCTTTTTTTTTTCGTCTCCCGTCTGGAGTCACCCCCCATCATGCTTTTGTCACTTCACTTCTTCATTTTAGGCTGCATTTATAGTTACTGTCTCTATCTCATTTGCTGCTAATCTAATCTCCAATACTTGAAATCCTTCTTACAGAATACGACAGATCCGTATTTTCACGCCTGCGCTCTCCCCCCTCAGCCGTGACCAGAAGTCCACAGAGAACCAAACCACATCTCAGTTGCATCTCCATCTCTTCTGTTCTGTTGCTGCATTGTTGTTTTATTTACCTCAGAGACAAACACCATATTTATTCATGACTCCACACAAAGTGCTGGTAAAATAAACATTTGTTTCCTCCTAATGAAAAGCATGTTTCTGAAATGAGTTGTTTTGTTACGTGCTCGACCCCAAACAACTCGCTCTCAATAAAACAAATATACAGTATATGAAAATAAAAAGGCAATAATGCGATTGGTTACAGTGTAAATGCATTTGTTCCAGCAACTATCCTGTGGAGGCAGGCGGATCAGTAATTATTCATAAACAAAAGAGCTAACTGTGTTCATAATTCATAAGAGGAGAAACATATACACTCCAGTCATTGTTGTGGCTTGCTGGGCCAG